>JAQGBS010001314.1:0-16197 GCA_034698545.1 Acrobeloides obliquus | reverse complement strand
CAAAGAGGGATTTCAGTGATTCCAAAAAGTGTTAAGCCAGAAAGAGTTCGAGAAAATATCAACATTTTTGATTTTGAGCTTACACCTCAAGAAATGGCAAAATTCAATGAGATCAAAAACCATAAAAGGCTGTTTCAAATGAACTTGTAAGAATAAAAAATTCGACTAAAATTCAATTTTATTTTTTAGCGGCAGACATCACCCATGGTATCCATTCGAAGCAAAAGAATGAAAAAATTTTCTTCAAATTTGTTTTTCTTGTTATTTTTAGTTATATAATATAATTGTGGGGTCCATCGTGGCCCAAAAATAAATTTTTCAAAAAAATTTCAACTTTTTCTACATATTACGTAATCAACTTTTGGTGGTTTACCTCCCCCCCCCAACGTAATCATCAAAAGTGCACTAACGTAATCAATTTTTATGAGGAGGTCGACCCCCCTCCCCACAACACGATTACGTAATATCTGGATGACCCCTAAAGGTTGTACCGAGGTTTTCAAAAATTTATATATTTCATTAAAAAAACATATAAAACATTTGAATATATAAGTACAGAGTTAGCTAGATCCATCGTTAAATCGACATTAACTAGACGTCAACCACAGTTTACATTGATACACAAGGTTCTCCTGGTCGACAGAAAATCTTCAGATAATTAATTAACCAATAAGTTTCGGTGTAATTTTCTGGATGATTTTGAACCATGTTTTCGCAAGCTGCCTCACCACCAGGAAATCTAGAAGACACCCATCCTCCACAAAAAGCAATGTCAAATATAACTGATTGATTCAGAAAATGACTTCCCATACAATTAGGACCAAGTCTGAAGTAAGCATTCGGCAAGCCCCAAGTGTCTGGATTAGGATTTGGGCTCTCCTAAAAAGATAATTAAATTTTGACGATATTGAACTACATTGACTATGTCCGCCGGGATATTTGGTTGTACGAAATTCCAGACTTTAATAGATTTTTCTGGGTTTAATTGAAGAGCAAATATTCCACCACCAGCTTGGTTAAAACCTGTGTTGAAAGTCTTTTGTGGCGCTGAAATTCCACAACCTGCCATTACGGTGGAATCTAAAATTTTTGTTCTACTATCTTTTACTAATGAGCAGGATGGCTGGAGCGTGTTACATACACTACGGGTTGAAAAAACGCCGTAAAGTTTATCTACAGGGTCGTATGGGTGGCCTACGGGTCACGGGGGTCGTACGAGTGGCCTACGGGGTCGTACTGGTGGCCTACGGGGCCACGGGAAGCCGTACGGTTGACAGTGATCAGTACGGATCCGTACGGTTCAACTTAGGAATATACCCATAGTTTATGTTAAAGTGGCAAATATGACATGTGTCATATTTGTCACATCAAATGGGACAAATTGACGAAGGCGACAAAGGTGACAGATTCGGTCACTCTTGTCATCTGAGTGTCACGCTTGTCACTTGAGTGTCACGCTTGTCACCTGAGTGTAACCTAAGTATCACTTATGTCACTCTATAATGTTACCCCTGCCACCTAAGGGGTTTCGAGTTTCGGACCCTGATTTCGGTTTCGACCCCCGTGGTTTCGTCCCACCACTAGATCTTGCAATCATCAATATAAGCTCGATTGTTTATTACTTGATCTTGCATATCCATAGCAATCAAGATAAGGCTCGTGTGTCCAGTCGGTTCCCCAAGTTCCATTAAAAAATTGTGTATCATTATTTTTCATGATGCACAGGTCTGTATCATTATCTCTAAATAATCACCAAAAAATTTGTGACACCCTTAAGCTTACTTTTTCCATTGATGTAATGAAATTGAGTTGTATGTAAGATTGGAAATTCCTTCTAAAACATCAATTTCTCCTTCGTACGGTCGATTGATCGTCCAGAAAGCTGGCCAAACACCTGGTCCGGTGGGCATATGATCAAGACTAAGAATAAAAAGTCCCGAATCGAAACGAGTCGTTGATTCTATTTGAACTGAGAGTCTAGCTGAGTTTGGATAACTGTTAGTGTGATCAGCACCCATGTAAACCTAAAGATTTGAGGGTTTCAAAATCATAAAGGGGGGGATGTGACAATCATGGCCTAATCTAAGAAAAAAAATTTTCTAAAAAGATCATTTTTAGCGGTAAAATCATGCGATAAATCGATTGCGCACATCGCCGAAGCGTGAAAATGCTTTCCTGACCCTGATTCAGGGAAAATATAGATTTTTTTGACATTTTTTAACTAGCACTTGGTTTGAAAAAACGTAAGTAAAAATTTGCTTCGGTGGTGTAGTGACAAAGCAGCGGCTTATTGGTCACAAAGGTCCCTGGTTTGAATCCCGCTTGGAGCAAAAATTTTTTGCATAAAGTAAAAATTTTTTTGAACAGTTTTTTGCTTCCCTGAATCAGGGAAATATTTTCACGCTTCGGTGATGCGCGCAATCGATTTCTCGCATGATTTTACCCCTAAAAATGATCTTTTTAGAAAAATTTTTTTTCTTGGATTAGAACATGATTGTCACCCCCTTTAACTTACTTTCCCATTTTGGATCCCAATCATCCCTAGCTGCTGTGCGGTTGTTTTGTCCACATTTTTTGTCACATTTGTCAGAGAAATTTTATTATCAAAAAACCATGGTTGATCCCAAAAATTTGTTGCATCAAGTATGAATTTTGATGAATAGATGTTGGATGCACTAGGGCTGAGAATTCCAGTCAACGTGTTGTTGCTACGGCCTCCTTTAGCTAGTGGCTCTGTGTCGTTTTTCAGCCAACAAGTCCCTCCATTGAAATCATCCCAAGTCCAACCTTTACAGCCATTTTTTGCTTGACAGTATGCGCAACAAGAAGAAGCACTTCCACTAACTCCATTCAGATCATTCCCATAAATCGATAAGTTTTTGTATGTAACCAAACAGGAGCCTTAAAGAAAATGTGGATGAGATAATTTAGGACATAGCCCCAATTCCTGGTATAGGGGTAATTTTATGCGTGCATTCCCCAGACGTGAAAACGCTTTCGTGACCCTGATTCAGGAAAAAACTGTGTGTTTATTGAAGCGAAAATCGAAAAATTTAGATTTTTCACGTCAAATCGACTCAGGGGTAATTTTATGCGGGGAATCGATTACACGCATTCCTGAAGTCTGAAAATGCTTCCCTGGCCCTGATTCAGGAAAAACTAGAATTTTGAAAAGAAAATTGGCAATTAACATTTTCTTTTCAAAACCCTAGTTTTCCCTGAACCAGGGCCAGGGAAGCATTTTCAAGTTTCGGGAATGCGCACAATCGATTTCCCACATGAAATTGCCCCTAAAAATGGTAATTTTAGAAAAAAATTTTTCATGAAATAGCCCATAATTTATCTCCCTTTAAAAACCTACCTTGAGCAAATGTTTTCTCTATAAAAATAGCGTTAGCCACTAACAAAAATTTTATTAATATTCCCATAATACTCCTCCGATGTGAATACAAAGATATTTGCGTTCGATTATTTAATTTTACCTTCCCTATTTATATACATTCCACCCAAGTAAATTTAATGATATAACGATAAGAAACATAGAAAGCAATAAAAAAATAATAAAAACTGTACCAAAATATTTGATACATGTGATTAGAATAAATAATCTGATCTGATAATCTGATATCTGATCATGGATCAATGAATAACACTTATCTAAACGTCGAACAAAGTATACTTGCCTCTCCCAAATCGTTTAAAACAAAAAATTTATGGTTCTAAAAGCACAAAACATTGTGTGCTTTAAAAAGTACTTTTATTGTTATCAAGTCCATTTAGAGAAATTCTCTAGAGTGACATACCATGTAGGTAGTAGGGTTCTAAATAGAGATCGGAATTTTGTACAGGCTTAGATTTGAACTTAGTCTTGGGCTTGGGCTTAGGTTTGGGCTTTACTTATATATTTGTTTTTTAAATCAAAATTTTAGTATTTATGACCAAAATTGGATCAAGAAAAAAAGTTTAACTCGAATATCGATCAAAAATTCGCTTGAACTTCGATTTGGCCATTGAATACCTGTCCATTCAGGGTCCATTCTCGATCTTTTTCCTTTTCTATATCCCCAATTTTGATCAAATTTTGGTCAATTTTGGGTAACTTGACCCAAAATTGACCAAAATTGGGGTATAAAAAAGGAAAAAGATTGAGAATGGACCCAGGATGAACAGAAATTCAATGACCAAATCCAAATTCAAGCGAATTTTTTATCGATATTCGAGTTAAACTTTTTTCTTGGTCCAATTTTGGTCATAAATACCAAAATTTTGGGTCAAATTTTGTACAAAATTCCGGTCTCTATTTAAAACCCTACTACCTACATGGTATGTCACTCTAGAGAATTTCTCTAAATGGACTTGATAACAATAAAAGTACTTTTTTTTAAAGCACACAATGTTTTGTGCTTTTAGGACCACTAATTTTTTGTTTTTAAACGATTTGGGTGAGGCAAGTATGTTTTGTTCGATGTTCTGCTTGATTTATGTTAATAAAAAAAGTAAGAATTAACAAAAACCTTCAAAAAAACATCAATAAAAACGTTGTCGATCCTTCTTCCCCAAGATCAAGCTTTGAATTATTTTTTGCGAAGAACAAGAACATAAAACAGCAAAATACAAAAATTACTATATTTTCCACGTTCTCGGCGTGGTTTAATTCGAGCTCCATAAATTATTATCAAAAATTAAACGAAGCTTGAAAATGCTTCCTTGACCCTGATTCAGGGAAATAAGAGTGTGTATTGAAGCGAAAATATTTTGCTTCAATACACTTTTATGCAAATTTTTCCGAAAATTTTTTTTCTTTTTTATGTTTTTAACTGATAAATTAAGCAATTTTTATCGTGCAGAAGTTGTACGAGAAAGGCACGGCATTGAATTTGGACGAATTGAAAACGTGAATTCGAGAAGTCTGGGACGAACTGGATGTTGAGGCTATTAGAAAATGGTTGCGAGAATTGCGCCCGCGATTGCAGAAGGTCATAGATGATGATGGAAAGCCGATTCAGCAATATTTCAATAAAGTCTAGATCATGTTTTGTTGTTGTTAATTGTTTTTCTTTGGTTTTAAACGATAAAAATTGCTTAATTTATCAATTAAAAACATAAAAAAGAAAAAAAATTTTCGAAATTTTCAGAAAAATTTGCATAAAAGTGTATTGAAGCGAAATATTTTCGCTTCAATATACACTCTTATTTTCCTGATTCAGGGTCAAGGAAGCATTTTCAAGCTTCGGGAATGCGCGCAATTGATTTTTCGCATAAAATTAGGGATAGTAGGGTCATTTTTTGCAAAAATTCAACAAAAAAATTTTTTTCGGAAAAATTTGCATAAAAGCCGGTTTTTTTTGCCCACCCTGTATTATTAGTAAAAATTCTACTATCAAATTTTTTTCTAAAAATTGTGCAATCATTCTTTTAAGATAAATTTATTATTTATCTATGACTTGTTGGTTTTATTAATTTTTTTCACCAAAATTATCCAAAATTTACGAATTTTTTATAAAAGAATCTTAATTTCTGACAGTGATTATACAGAGGGGGTGCGGCCCTCCCCATAACGAAACAAAAATGAAAATTTTTTCCTAATAGTTTCCCTTATGTTTTTCTCCAAATTTTTTGAAATTTGAAAAAAAATCATAATGGTCCCCCATTATGATGAGTTAAGATGATTTTTGAAATTTTTTTTTAAACTTGATAAAATTGCCTTTGTCCCCTTACTGAATTCTGTGTACGTCACTGGTCGTGCAGTGACGGGGGGAGGTTGTGCAATCGGAACGGATTTTCGAAGAACTTGTATACAACTTTTCTTTAATTTTTTTAAATTGATGTACAATCTGTCATTACGTTGACGCATTTGCCACCCCTACCTTATACATCCATTGTAATATCATGTAGGATTAAATTAAAAGACAAAAGAATTCATCATAATCTATCAGGTTATAAATTAAAAAATGTTTTTACAACGAGGATTTACGTAATACAAAGGATTTACGCAATGCTCAAATCTTATGATATAACAATAGGCGAAGTAAATGTCATACTCGAATATGAAAAATATCAGATTGCTTCAAGCGTTTTTAATCAACTTCGCGCTAGATAAAATTGTCCTAGACTTTTAGAATCATGAAAATAATGGTTTGTGAATCAGGATGAAACCATGATACAATTTCGTGGGGGGGGGCACTCATTTAAAAAAATTTTCATTTTTTTATGAAGACCTTTCTATGATTAAAGGACTAGTTGACTTTCTGGGAAATGATGCTATGTGATAGAGACAAAATTTAGAGCATGTTTTTGTTTTTACGGCGCTAAAAAATCTATCGGCAGAAAAGTTATGATCGAAATAGAATTGTGATTTTTTAATTTAAATGAGTTTGAACATTGAAGCGAAGAGCCGGCACTCAGGCATCAATGAAAATTTTCATTGAAACGATTTAATAAATCATTATAGAATTCAAAGTCCTTGATAATTTAGGAAAAAAGAAAGTTTGCATTTTTTTTATAACTCACCGAGACGAATAATATGACACCAAAATGATTGAATTTGAAAATGTTTTGGGTTATTGGGACAAAAATTTTAATTCAGAATTTTTGTTTCAATAACCCAAAACATTTTTCAAATTCAATCATTTTGGTGTCATTTCAGGACATCGGACGGTTGTTCTTTGACAGGTTGTTTCCCCTCATTTGCCCAAAGTTTTGGACAATTTTCGAAAAAACATAGGGGGAACCAAAACATGAGAGACCAAAAAAAAAATTCGAAAAAATTTTGGGATTTGCTCCCCCCCCCCCAAATCTGGACCAAAATTACGGTGCTGCGAAGGAGAGACCCCTAATCGGACGCTCCCTACTCCCCACCTTGCCCATGTATGTACTGTACCCCTCCCCAGTGCGCTATAGTAATAACCATCAATAAATTCAATTATATTTATCAATTTTTCTATAAAGGACCAGGCCACTCAGTTACGATCCTATGAAAAAATGATATTCGGAAAGGTCATGAAAATTTGAGCATTTTTTGTTTTTACGGCATCCTCTGAATCGTTTTCCCGATCAAGATAAATGCATTTGAAAATTTGAATTCGTTACATGTTTTCGTTGTAATAATCAAACTTTTTTGAATTTGTTGCAGAAAAATCGTGAAAAAATAGCATGAATCGACAGAGAATTTTATGTTGAACAACTTTGCTAATTGAAGTTTGCGTAAAAAATTATTTTCTCCGATCAAAAATGCAAAATAAGTTTAAATTCATGCAGGACTTTCGTTTTAATGTACAAAAATTCAAACTTATTTTGCATTTTTGATTGGAGAAAATAATTTTTTGCGCAAACTTAAATTAGCAAAGTTGTTCGGCATAAAATTCTCAAACTATTTTTTCACAATTTTAAAACAAAAAATTCAAAAAAGTTTGATTATTACAACGAAAACATGTACACAATTCAAATTTTCAAATGCATTTATCTTGATGGGGAAAACGATTCAGAACATGCCGTAAAAACAAAAAATGCTCAATTTTTCATGATCTTTCCGAATATATCATTTTTTCGTAGGATTGTAACTGAGTGGCCTGGTCCTTTAAACAAGCTTTCAGGATACATCATGGGTCCGTTTATGCGACATTTTCATTATTACAACGATTTTATTGCTAGCATCTTTTCCGCAATCTCTAATATTTTACTTTTGTATTTGATCAAAAACTATACAACAAAAGAGCTAAAAGCTTATAGTAAAATCTTGTTTCAAATCTGTTTTGTCGACTTGTTTTTTACACTTGTGGTTTTCGTAGAAAAACCAGTAAGATTTTTATGTTGCATCACAAAAATGATATTAAATTAGGCTGTCGATTATACAGATGGAAAATTCTTTTTAATGGTAGTCGGGTTTGCTTCCAATGTTCCACATCCGTTGAATTATTTTATTATTTTAAGCTGGGTTTTGGGTATGTTTTTCTGCATCACAGCTCTACCGATTCCATTCTTTTATCGATATATGCTTATCTGCCGGTAAGTTACCGAATCTGTAACCACGGCGTGCGCTTTTGCGATTTTACGAATTACCCTAAAAAGTCGTTTTCATCAAAAAATTCGCAAAATTTCAAAAGTTTTTTTACGCCACCCTGTATTTATTTCCGGCCACCTTGTATTTATTCGACAACCTAATGCTATTTCTATTTTTAGACAAAGGGCTTTGGGTAATAGGTCCTTGTATTTACTTTTATGTACATCTTTCTCCTTGGCACTTGCATATACAATTATTTGTGGAATAGCATTTTTTCCAAGTGTTGAATCGATTGAAGAAAATACCTATCTCTTAAATAATTCCTTGTGGTTAGGTGATAATGGGATAATGCCAATTTTTGTTGTTAGTGACATTGTAATTATTTTTCTCAAATTTTGGCCAAAGCATAATGAGTAAAGGGTTCGGTTAGATAGGAAAAGAATAACCTTCCTAAATTTCTCTATCACTCCTCTCATAATTACAGGATGGGCTTAAAGTTCCCGATCACTTTGAAATTTTTAATTACACAAATATATGAAAGCCAAATGAAACGTAATTATATTAGAAACTATTTTTGCGCTATTTTGTATTACTAATGGTCATTGTGACAATCCATTTTGTTTTTAGCAAAAATGTCTGAATTCCGATCAGCAATAGTAAAACTGTATGAAAAAGGAAATCAATTTTTGAAATTTCTGCTTTACTCAATATGCCATATACGACTGTTCAAAATACTTTGTAAAGATGGGAAGGAATTGGCAGCCATAAAGATTGTCCTCGAAGTGGTCGTCCAAGAACCACAAGAACTCCTCAAAATATCCGAAAGATCCAGGGTCGAATCAAGGGGAACAAATCATCGAAGAAGAATTTTAGCAGGAAGGATTTGCGTATTTCCAAATATATAGTGCGACAAATTATGAAAGATGATCTCGGTTTGAAGTCATGGAAGCGTCCAACATTGACCGTAAATCAAAGTTGGAGCGATTGAAACGAGCTAAGGTAATGAAGAGGCATTTTGCTGCCAATCGTCATCGATTCATTGTGTTCACTGACAAAAAACTTTTCACGATGAGGAGGTTAGAGGGCTTTTCTTTCATTTCGCATGATTTTTAGGTATTCAATCCACAGAATTATAGATTTGATTAGTGGAAACACCAGCCCCAGAAGAACGAGCCTTTCAGCGGCCTCAAAAACCCAAGTCATGGTTTGGGCCGTTCTCACTTTCGACGACAAAACTCATTTTGGTTTTCATTGAGCAAGGTGTCAAAATCAATAAATTTATCGAGAAATGCTTCGAGAACATTTGCTGCCATGGGCAAGGATCACTGTGGCGATCGTTCATGGATTCTTCAACAAGACTGCATCAAGACATCGAGCACGGAACACATTGCAATTTTTCCGAGACGAAGAAGATTATGGAAATGGGTATTGAGAGACGGATTTCATCACATCAGAGGAGTGGACAGCTCATATACCTGAATTGAATGCGATGAATTACTCGGTATTGAGCATTCTGGAAGCGGCAGCCTGTTCGAAGTCACACAAGATAGTTGAAGCGTTGAAGCGATCTCTGAAGAAGGTCTGGGATGAAGAAATCCGCTGGAGCGGTTGAATAAAATAGTCGATAACTTCCCGAAACGATTAAATAAATGTATATAAGCTAAGGGTGGATATTTTGAATAATTTTTGCTGTTTTGTTATTGTTTTATGTTATAAAATTTCGAAGTGATTGGGAGCTTTAAGCCCACCTTGTATGACGCTGAGGGTTAGAAAAAATTAAGAGCGCCTCAAAATTTCTGCCATTTTATAAGCCATATTTAGACCAACCCACCATTAATAGCAATGCTATTATATGCTTTTATATTGGGTGTTGGGTGTTACAGTTTAACCATTGTTTTTAATATACTAATTTGGAAGAAATTAGCCTCTTGCCAAACAACAATGAGCAAAAAAACTCGGGATATACAACAACAACTTAATTATGCTCTTATCATGCAGGTAATTTAAAATTCATTAAAACTATTAAAAAAACAATTTAGGCAATATCCCCATTATTAACCATAGTCATCCCTATAAACATTACCGAAGTATGTCTTTTGACTAGAGCTAAATCTACTGGTATGGGATTAATAATTATGTCATGTATAGGATGGATTTCGGTAATCAACCCTCTAACTGCCATCATATTTATTAGTCCATATCGACAAGCAATTGTGAAAAAATTTCAATCATTTTATTGTCCAAATTCAGTTCAGGAACCTTCAAGATTTTCGAGCTCTTCACCAATTCCACCTATTGCTACAATTTCAGAAAATCTTAATTTGAATAGAGGTTTATATTATAGTGTTGCTTAATTCAATTTCAATAATATTTTCGTTAATAAAAAATGTAAAAATTAACAAAGATCTTCGAAAAAACATGAATAAAAATGTCGTCGATCCCCCCCCCCTTCCCCAAGACCAAGTTTAAATTATTTTTTTGGGAAGAACGAGAACATAAACAGCAAAATACAAATTAAACGTAAAGGGTGTTCAAATTAGCCGACGATTAAAAATTCACTATCTCAGCGAGAAGATTGAAATTTTCTATGCGGGTTGTTTTATAAATTTGCTAATGTGATGGGGGTTTTTTATAAAAAATATTTCATTGAAAAATTCCTTAAAGGGGGGGGGTAAACTTTTCAGCAGCACTTCCGAAAAAAATTTTTATTGAAAATTTTTGTAAAAAATACGTTCCTAGCAAGGCTGTCGCGGAACAGGTCTAACGATCGGAACCGAAACAGCAAGATTTGAAACAGAAACGGAACACGGAACAGCAAAAATGGCCGGAACTTGTCGGAACCCGGAACCGGAACAATATTTTTGGATTTTAATCAAATTTTTAACAACATTTATTTCTATTTAAAACATCAAAGCATGATAAAAGATAACAACAAATTTTACAAATAAAAAACATCTAATATTTATAATTAACCAATTTGACCCTTTAATTTTTATAAAGCTAAAAATTCAAATGTCTATTGTCTAGAATTCTTCATTTTTTGTATTTATATTACATAGGAAACACTACAGGCTTAGGCTTGGGCTTAGTCTTGGGCTTGGGCTTAGGCTTAGGCTTGGGCTTGGGCTTAGGCTTGGGCTTGGGCTTAGCCCTGGGCTTGGGCTTAGGCTTGGACTTAGTCTTGGAATTAAGCTTAGTATTGGGCTGAGGCTTGGGCTTAGTCTTGGGCAATTACTGGAAAAAAACAAATTAAATTTAACGGCATAACAATAGCATGGCCGTGGCGTGATGTGGAATGTTTTTGTAGATTAGCGCATTCTGACAAATATTACAACAACAACAAATTGAAAAAAGTGCTATAGTGGTGCCTAGGGTGTTATCTTTGGAGTGGTTTTTTCAACATTTTTACTTTTTAGTAAAATGGTCACAACTCGTCGTAGGAATTGAATTATGACTTCGTTACCAATTTTCTGAAAGTTGAGAATTTGCCCTACGAATTTTATTTAAAAAATATATAGTAAGTTTTAGCTTCAATACAAAGTCAATCGCGAATTTGTGTAAAGACCCTCCCCCCCCCCAATTTTTCGGGTACGAAAACTTTTGCCCAATTTCAAAAGTATTAATTTTTGCCTCAAACTTTTGTTTTTATGGCTAAAAATGCTATAAAAATGACACCGTTTAGCATAAAACTATACGTACACATAGACCTTTAAAAATGGGCATAGGAATCCCCAAAAACAAAACAAACATATCATCCCCAGAGGGGATGCATTAAATACAGGGTGAGGCAAAAAAAGTGGACTTTTGTGATTTTGTGGGGCCCGAAAATTTATTTTTCTAAGGGTAATTTTATGTGGGAAATCGATTGCGCGCATTCCCGAATCCTGAAAATGCTTTTCTGGGTCTGATGCAGGAAAAAATTGAGTTTTTTGAAATTACGAAAAACGACGAATTTTGCTTCAAAAACCCAATTTTTTCTTGAATCCGGGTCAGAGGAGCATTTTCAGGGTTTGGGAATGCGCGCAATCGATTCCCCGCATAAAATTACCCCTAAAGGGAGCATTTTTAGAACAATACATTTTCAGATCCCAAAAAATCACAAAAATCCACTTTTTTTGGCCCACCCTGTACAAATATTCAGTTGTTTCGAATACGTTCTGCTTTGACAAACAATGTTTCGATTGATTTTGAAATCCCTCGAGTATCCATCTTTATGGGAAGATCCTATAAATAAAAATAAATAAATTATACAATTGAATTTTTTCTTACAGGTGATCCAGGTATTGAATAAAATCTGTAATTTTTCAGTAAATGTGCCAAAGTCATCCAGATTTCAAAGTATGCAAAACGCATGCCAATACAATTTCTCGGACCATATCCAAATGGTAGATAGGTTAAAGGATCGCGATTAGCTTTTTCTTCTGGGGAAAATCTATAAAAGAAGGAATATTTTTCACATTGAAGAGTGTAAATTTTACCGCTCAGGATCAAATTTATACGGGTCTGGATAATGATGTTCATCATGATGAATAGCATAAATTGGGATCGAGACTGCGACATCGTTGTCAAAATGGATTCCATTTATGGTAATGGGTTTGGTGCACACTCGACTTGTTCTAAAAATTTCGGAGCTCTTTCTCTTGGGGAGACGCAATCAACAGGATTCCAAAACTGATACGTTTTTGAAGTAATTTTATGGAAAAATTAGGCTTGGGCTTAGGTTTGGGCTTAGCCTTGGGCTTGAGCTTAAGCTTAGGCTTAGTCTTGGGCTTGGGTTTAGGCTTGGGCTTGAGCTTAGTCTTGGGCTTAGGCTTGGACTTAGACTTGGCCTTAGGTTTAGGATTAGGCTTGGGCTTAGGTTTGGGCTTAGGTTTAGACTTAAGCTTGGGCTTAGTCTTGGGCTTGGGCTTAGGCTTAAGTTTGGGCTTAGGCTTAGGTTTGGGCTTAGGCTTGGGCTTGGGCTTGGGCTTAGGCTTAGGCTTAGGCTTAGGCTTAGGCTTAGGCTTGGGCTTGGGCTTAGGCTTGGGTTAGCCTTGGACTTAGACTTGGGCTTAGGCTTAGGTTTGGGCTTAGCCTTGGGCTTGGACTTAGTCTTGGAATTAAGCTTAGTCTTGGGCTGAGACTTGTCTTAAGCTTGGGCTTAGTCTTGGATAATTACTGTAGGGTTAAGGCTAAGATTAGAGTTATGGCTAGTACTAGGCTAGTGCAAGGGGAACATAACCCACCCCAACTGGAAAAAATCGTGCCCCATCCCAACCTGAAGCTTGCCCTGTGCTAGAGCTAAGATAGAGTATGGAGACTAGACCAGGTGGAGTCAATTTTTCCAAAACTAAACCTAGCTGCTGGTGGATACATTCTCAAAGTCTCTTGTACAACTTGATTGATATATTTCAATTTGGATATATCCTCATATCCAATCTCTTCTTTTTCCCCGATAACTTCCAGAATTTCATCCCTCATCTTTTCTTGAATTTCTGGCATTTTTGATATGATATAAATTATCATTTGAAGTGTAAATGATGTTGTTTCATAACCAGCAATCATAACAGTAAAAGCTTGAGCCAGGAGCTTAATTTTTTTAAATTTGTTAAAAATCCAAAATTAAACCTCAATTTTTGAGATACCCTTCTTGTTGCCTTTTGAAATTTCTTCATGAATAATATCAGAATCTTCACCATTTGCTTGATTTTCTTGACCATTTTCTTCGCCGATAGCATTGATTAAGAGTTGGAAAAAGTCTTGATATTTCTTTAATTATTTTTTAAAATAAAAATTTTTGATATCAAAACCTGTGCCGCATTTTTATCCTTTCTTCTCTCTTCTAACTTCTTTTCCAACATGTCATAAAAGAAGACTTGGACATCGTTATTCAGAATTTGATGTCGGATATAGGTTCGAAAGAAATCGACGACGTTTGGAAATAGGACTGAAATTTTAATTTTGCACAAAATTTGAACATGATCAAGCTTACTCGTCAGAATATTAGCTGGATGGGTGAGTGAAACGCTGAAGACTTTTGAAGAGTATTTCAAAAAATCGGTTTCTTTTTTTTGGAAAGTGTCAACATCGACAGCGAAAGCGCTTCGTCCAACAACACTCATTGTTAAGCGGCCCATAGTGCTATAAAATTAAATTTTTATGGTTTAAAAACTAGTTACGAGACAGAGACGCCTTCGGCGCTCAAATAGAGCCTTCGAGTTTATTTAATGCGCTGTTCTCCTTTCTCTTCTCTCCCTTTTCCTTTCTTTTTTCTCAAACCCCACATTGTAAAGAATATGCCATAACAAGATTTAGAATAAATCTCTTTATGTTTTGAATTGTTTTTGCGAAACAAGATGAAGCAAGCCTTTTCATGCTTTGGGAATGCGCGCAATCGATCCCCCGCCTAGAAATACCTAAGAATCAACGGTTTTCTCATAAAAATCCGAAAATGTTTGATTTTCGCTTCAATGCACACTCCCTTCCCTGAATAATGGTCAAGGAAGCGTT
Source organism: Acrobeloides obliquus (assembly GCA_034698545.1). Lineage (NCBI taxonomy): Eukaryota > Metazoa > Nematoda > Chromadorea > Rhabditida > Cephalobidae > Acrobeloides > Acrobeloides obliquus. The sequence continues at coordinate 1,709 of JAQGBS010001314.1, read as the reverse complement.
TTCATGCTTCGGGAATGCGCGCAATCGATTTTCGCATAAAATTACCCCTAGTTATGTCATTTTGCAACAAAAAATAAAAAATTTTCAGAGAATAAGCCATAATTGTTACCCCCCCCCCCTTTAACCAGTATCGAAAGTTGTCTTAATTTAGTCACAAATGATCGACGCAGCCACTACTGTTAAAGAGAATAATTTCGCCTACTCTTTTAATGGAATATCTTGTCCATGTTTTGCAAATTTGTCTAAATAATCACATAGATCTTTTGCACATCGACCAAACAATGGAACTAGCTATAAAAACTTGATAAAAAAATCGATTTTAGGCCGTTCGTTAATTGTCTCGAACAGTTGTTCGAAACTCTAAATGTGCATCTAAATGTTTCGAATTACATATAATTCGAGATTCGAGCCTCGAATTCGAGACTCTGTGCCTCGAACAGGTTTGAACTGGTCTGTTCATTGACACGAAAACTTGAATTTGAAACTTTTATTACAAAATGAGTCGAGCGATAGCTTGTTGGATTTAGATCATGCTGAATAACCTTAATTCGCACTACTTTTAAAGAAAATCATCCCTATGCACAGTCCAGTTCAAACCTGTTCGAGATACAGAGTCTCGAATTCGAGACATTTAGAGGCGCATTTTAAAGTCTCGAACGCCTGTTCGAGACAATTAGCGAGCAGCCTTAATTTTTCGAAAAATACCCTCTTAATTTTTTCCGTTGTAAACGCCGGAGTTATAGTATTTCGGATCCTTTTCCAATCTTCTGATGACTTTGCTGTCAATGCATTGAGTTGGAGACTGTAGTCATCTTTAGGATTGACTTGTAAAAAGTTCTTAAAATTTTTTAATGATTTTTATATAAAAAGCCTACATGTCTATCCTCAAAATGATCGAAATCTTTCACAAGAACTTGTCGTAAAATCTCTAAATCGCTTGAAACCAAATTCGGTTTGTCCAAAAGAAAGGACCTAAAAGTTATAAATAGATGATTTTAGAATGTTTTAAAATTTACCCAATTGTAGGGCCATATTTGGTTTTCAATTTCATATCAAATTTATGCATTTCCTTTTTGAATTCCCATAGATTGCCGAGAAAAAGATTTGCTTCAGGGCCATTAACTCCTTGACGTTTCCAATAGGTTTTATCATGTATAAGATAGCTAAATTTTTTTTAAATGATCCTTTTTAAGATAAAAATACGATTCCAACAGAGTGCGAAAATGCCTAAAAACGATGGCAATGGAAGCCTTCATAGAGCAATCGATAGAGATGCTTAAAAGCCATCTTTAACAGAGAGGGTTCAATCCCAAGAGGGGGTCGAACTCAAGATTTCATGAGTGAAATCTCGAGATATGATAAGACCTTCAAGGATCGAACTCTCTCCATTTTTTAGAAGATGGCTGTTGCGCAGCGCTATGAATTGCCATAGTTTTTAGGCATTTTCGCATTCTGTGCTCCAGATATGGTGAAAAGTTATTTTTATATTTTTTACCATTGCCAGATACTTTTTTACAAAGGTAAAAAAAGGAAAAAAATTTGATGCCCATATTTTACCGTCCAAGAGCACTACCATTGTGCTACCGAGACCTATAACTGATGCCTATTAACAGTAAACATTCAGAATAGTGCATCTTTGATTTTGACGAAAGATACATAAAAATGATCCTTATGATGTATAGATTAACGTCCCATGAAAATTTTTTCCC
>JAQGBS010001313.1:0-16197 GCA_034698545.1 Acrobeloides obliquus | reverse complement strand
AAATGCTCCATTTTTCATGATCTTTCCGAATATATCATTTTTCATATGATTGTAACTTACTGGACTGGTCCTTTAATATTCTTTAAAAATCATTACCGCGTTTTATATTAGTTACAGGGTGACCCAAAAAGGGAAAAAATCCCAAAATTGCCCTCTTTTTTGGGACACCCTGTACATCGAAATAGAAGACAAGTATCAAAATCAATTTAGCTAATTCCTTGGGTCTATAAAAATGGCTTACTTTAAGCTGAGTGGAATTTGGGACATAGGCAACCTATTACAAAGCAAGTTTGGGCCAAAGCACGATGACGATGTGGTCGATAGGTATCTTGAACACTTCCTTGTCGACGTTAAGTTTTTTCGGAAACTTAACTTCGGCAACGAAGTGTTAGTGTGCTGCAGCAACAAAAATATGCATAATAATTTTTAGGATCAATTATGCCTATACCCCAGCCTTGTTAGGTGTGTTTGCTGCTCTCGTCGCCATGAAACAGTACGTTGGCGAGCCACTACAATGCTGGATACCGGCACATTTCAAGGTAAACAAAAATTTTCATTTTTTTCCATCAAAATGTTTCATTTAGGGATCATGGGAGTCCTATAGCGAGAAGTATTGCTTTGTGGAGAACACCTACTTTGTCGGACTTGATGAAGACTTATTTCCGAGGCCAGAAGATCGTGAAGGTATATATTTTCATGAAAAAATTCCGAAAATTAATATGAATTTTTTTAGCACGCGAGCTAATCTACTATCAATGGGTTTGTTCAACTTGGCTGTGTTAGTTAAAAAGTGTATAAAAAATTTAGGTTCCGATCATGCTTTGCATTCAGCTGCTCCTTTTTGCTGTTCCTAAGGCCATTTGGAGCTCGTTGAATTGGCGAACTGGTTAGGGAGAAATTATGGAGCTACATACACAATAGGAAGCCACCTATGTGAAAAAAATTTCAAAATTTTTTCTGGAAATGACCCCTCAAGAGTAAAAACATGCGGGGAATCCGAATTTGACATTTTCGAAGCGAAAAAACGCTTCCCTGATTCAGGAAAGGCGTATTAAGTATTGAAACGAAAAGTCACAAAAATGTGATTTTTGCTTAAAAAAGACCCCTTTTGGGGGTAAAAATATGCGAGGAATCCGAATTTGACATTTTCAAAGCGAGAAAACTCTTCCCTAATCCAGAGAAGGTCTGTGTATTGAAGCGAAAAGTTGCAAAAATGCGATTTTTGCGACTTTTCGCTTCAATACATAGGCTTTCCCTGAACAATAAGAGTTTTTTCTCTTTGAAAATATCAAATTCGGATTCCCCGCATGTTTTTACCATCCCTAGAGAGGTCATTTCCAGAAAAAATTTTGAAAATTTTTTCACGTGGGTCCTCCCCCCCCCCCTATTGTGTAGTAGCTCCGAAGTTATTTTAATTTATAAAATTCATTCTAGGGTTCACCGTAACCATGTTAGTCGATACGGCAAAACTTTACGTGAAGCAAAAAGAGAAGAAGAAGCTCAAGAGCAATGAGAAGGTCAAAGAAAACTCCGAGGCTATCAGCAGCTTTCTCCTTAATGTCATAAAGCTTAACCAGGAAAAGTACCATATCACCAACTACTACTTTTGTGGTAGGCTTTCGAATTTTTGTGCATTAAAATTTCCGGAAGAAAATTTTACATTTTCAAAGTGAAAAAACACTTCCCTGATTCAGGGAAAGCCTGTGTATTGAAGTGAAAAGTTGAAAAAGTGCATTTTTGCGACTTTTCGTTTCAATACACAGGCCTTTCCTCAATTAGGGAAGCATTCAGAAAGTTCATAAAATTTTAAGTATTTTTTGTTTTTACGGCATGTTCTGAATCGTTGTAGTTTTTGAGATAATTGCGTATGAAAGTTTAGATTATTTATTACAACGAAAACATGAACGATCAAATCCCTGAATCAATTAAAATCTGTATACTGAGAAGAAAATAATTCAAAATTCTTGAGCATTTACAAAAAAATAAATACAGTATTTTTTTCAGCTCAATGAGACGAATAAAATGAGACTAAAATTATCCAATTTGAAAATTGTTTTAAGTTATTGAAACGAAAACATGAATCAGAGTTTTCGTTTCAATAACCTAAAACAATGTTCAAATTGGATAATTTTATGTCATTTTATTCGTCTTACTAAGCGGAGAAAATGTTGTATTTATTTTTTTCTAAATGCTCTATTTTCTTCTCAATATACAGATTTTAATTAATTCAAGGATTTGATAACTGAATTCATGGTTTCGTTGTAATAAATAATCTAAACTTCATACGCAATTATCTAAAAAACTACAACAATTCAAACTTGCCGTAAAAACAAAAAATGCTCCATTTTTTATCAACTTTCTGAATATATACAAATTATGGCAACTTTTTTTTCGATTTTCGCTTTAATACACACACTCCGATTCCCTGATTCAGGGACTCGTTCTTTAATATTGTTTTAAAGGTCTTAATCGCTTCTTCAATGGAAACTATGTGACCTTTTTGTATCTTGCTTTCAAGTTGTTAAACTGCCTCAACACTCTCTTCCAACTCGTTCTGTTGAACAAGTTCTTGGGTCCTCAATACTCGATGTGGGGCTGGGGAATCGCCATGGATCTATGGCATGGTCGACAATGGCATCAATCCGGACATTTCCCTCGGGTAAAAAGTCTGCAAAATAGAAGAGGAAAATTTGCATTTTAGGTCACCTATTGTGATGTCCAGATTCGTGAAATTGGTCAGAACATTCACAATCACACTTTCCAGTGCGTTCTGATGATCAACATGGTTAGTCTTTTTTAAGCCTTAATTAAATTCATGGCGTACAAAAAATCCGAAAAGGTCAAAATTTAAAATAAATGTCGCCAATCGACTCAGCTCGCTGAGCACTTCAAAACGAGTACCATATCATGGGGCTTTGTGAGTCTGTCGCATGGCCGAGTAGCTACGTGCTCGGCCTTCACTCATAGAGCGCGGGTTCGATCACGCGCCAAAAAGTCATTTTTTATTTTGTTGTCAAAATTCATGAAAATTTTTGCATATCCATATTTTTATGCGGGGAACACGATGGTACTATTATTTTCCCATGAAAACTTTTGGAGAAATTGGAAGAATCGAAAAATCTCAAAAAAGATATTTTTCGATTTTTCCAAAAGTTTGCATGGAAAAATAATAATGCCATTGTGTTCTCTGCATAAAAATATGGATATGCAAAAATTTTCATGACTTTTGACAACAAAATAAAAAAATGACTTTTTAGCGCGGGATCGAACCCGTGCCCTAAGAGTAAAGGCCAAACACGTTAGCCAATTGGCCATGAGGAAAACTCCCAAAAACCATGATATGGTACTTGTTTTGAAGCTCTTGGGGAGCTGAGTCGATTGGAGACATTTACTTTTAATTTTGACCCATGCCATGCTCTTTTTGGTTTTTTTGCGCGCCGTGCCCCTAGTTGGCTTGGGCTTAGGCTTAGGCTTAAGCTTAGGCTTGGGCTTAAGCTTAAGTTTGGGCTTGGGCTTAGGCTTCGGTTTAGGCTGTGACTGTGGCTTGGGCTTAGGCTTAGGCTTATCATCTGGACTCTGAATTGCTAATGCATAATACTTTTTTTAGTTCAACGAAAAGATTTATATCTTCATATGGTTTTGGCTTTTCTTCCTATTGATCTTGAACATCATCAATTTCTTCTATTGGATCTGGTTGGGATGCTTTGACAAGAGCAACAAGGCTTTCCTTTATAAACACTTGGTAAATAAAAACCTATCATATTTTAATCCTACTACTATAAACGTGTAATGTTTGTCGGTCTGAAACGATCTCGAGAACATTAGTTCCCAAACGATCTCGAGAACGTTAGTTTTAAGAGACACTTTCTTGAGCGTTCAAGTTGATTCCATGTGATAGAGCATAAAATTCTGAGCATTTTTTGCTTTTGGACCACTACTTGAACATCTAACCATAAAAAGTTATGAACAAAACAAAAAAGTTCAAACGGGTTTGAACATTAAACGAAGGGATTGAATTTTAAAAAATTTCAGTTTTTGCTTATTTAACGTTTAAAAATTTAAGGGGTTTAATTAAACAAGAAAAGCAGCACTTTTCATAACTCAATAAGATGAATAAAATGACACCAAAATTATCGAATTTGAAAATAGTTTTGGGTTATTGAAACGAAAACCCTGATTCATGTTTTTCGTTTCAATAACCCAAAATTATTTTTAAATTCGATAATTTTTTTGTAATTTTATTCGTCTCATTCGAGCTTTTTTCATTTTTTGCCCTTGGGGAAAAATCACGGGGGAAAATTCGAATTTTTGCAATTGCTAAAATTTTAACATTTTTATATTGAAACGATTGGAGTGCCGCTCGGAGACACCCTCGGAATTTCCCTTCTTCAACCCTTCTAGCGCGTTATGCTCGGTTCCTCGTACTTGTTAAAATTTCTTAGGCTTGGGCTTTTGATGACCCCCCCCCTCTCCCCCAGCAGAGCGCATTAGCGCTTGGCTCACCGGTACTTGTTAAAATTTCTTTTAGCGATACAAGAATCTCAAGGAGAATGAAATGGACTTGGACAATTTCTTCGGCAAAACGCTCTATAAAGATGCCGTGACGACGCTCAGACTTTTGGAGTACAACTGTGGCAATATTTCTACTTCGGAAATCGTCTATTTGTTGCATCAGCAACATCTCGAACAACGTAAGCGGATCAATGCTGCAAAATCGGTGACTCCTCGTGGGCTTCCGCATCGTGAGTTAAAGATTTTTTTGCAATGTAGAAGCTTGCGATAGCCTTTAAAAATTTTTCTATCGCAATGCTTTAGAAAATTTTGTTGGATAACCACTTCTGCTAATCCATATATAGAAAAAGCAGATTCAAATTCTTCATGTAACCCCCTTCCCCATTTTTTTAAAGATCTTCAAAAATCACTTTTTAGGAAATTCTCGCAACAACATGAGCGACTCCATGATGACCAACTATACAGATTCTACTAGTATTGAATAGTTATTTTCTGCTTGGGTACTATTTTTAAAGATCTTAAAAAATCACTTTTTTATTTATCTTTCATTATTATTTATTGTGATTTATTTTTTATCGCCCAGATCCCGGGTTTTTTCGATACACTTGTAAATTCGATTATTTTAATAAATTTATTCAAGTTTTTTCACGAAAGCATCTCTGACCCTTAAAAGTGTATCAAACATTTACATCTTGGCATATATCATTTACATCTTGGCATATAAAATGTGTTAATGAAGCGTGTCACAGCCAACCACGCAAAAATAAGTCTCATGTTGTTTTCTTATATTGACCTTTAGCTTTTTATTCAATAACAATTTTTTATCTGATCAATGATGGGTCAGTCACGTAAAAGTTGTTGATAAATCGCTTTTGACAACAAAAAAATATATAACACTCTATCTCAAACTAGTTTATTTCTTAATTGAAAAGTTAAAAGAAAAATAAAAAATCGTTCAAATGTTAACCGCAATGGCGCAGATGCCATCTTGAAAAGGGTCGATCCCGGATGGGTAGAAATTTTAATTTTTCAAACCAAAAAAAAAGTTGATAAAGCAAACCCCATTAAATTACAATTTTACCTATCATTATTTTTCGAATTTGACCTTTATGGGGACACTATATAGAATGTTAATATCACTATATAACATCTGCATAGGGTCCCACAAGGGTCAAAATCGAAAAATAATGATATGGCAAAAATTATTCATGGAATCAGTCCGGTCGGAAAAAAGTTGCCATTTTATGAAGATATTCATTGAAAGTTGATGAAAAATGGAGCATTTTTTGTTTTTACGACACCCTCTGAATTGTTGTAGCGTTTGAGATAATTGCATGTGAAGTTGGAGATTTGGAATTTTGTGTATTACAACGAAAACATGCACCTGGGTCGTAACGGTAATTTTCTCCCTGAATTTTAAACGATTTCAACATAATTTTTTCGATAAAAATCAAATTTTTTCCATTCTTTCGAATTCTCGGATTTTTTTCAATTTCTATCCAACTTTCGTTTTTTTCAAATAAATCGATTTTTTTCAAAAAAGAACATTTATTGAAAAAGCAAAAATATTTTGGCGGGGACGGGGATCGAAACTGCGCCTTTCCGATTGCAAAACTAACGCTTTATCAACTGCGCCATGAACACAGATCGACAATGGGTTTTCATTTCTGACCAAATACCTAAGCTAAAAAAGGCAAAAATGAAAAATTGAATTTTTAATTTTTTTCCAAAGGGGGTACCCCCATGATTTTGGTGTCACTTTTCTTCTCTCGCCGAGCTCTTTTTAGAAATCTAAACTGTAACGGGATCAGACTTAATACACAAAATTTCAAAAATCGCCAACTTCACATACAATTTTCTCAAAAACTACAACGATTCAGAACATCGATTAAAGTACAAATTTAAAAAAGATCGATTAAAATACAATTTTAACACAAAAAATGCACCTGACTACATGAGGAAGTGGAAAAAATTTCACTTCCTCATGTATGATAGGCTTATTTCCAGAAAATCGATTTTTCTGTTGCACTGATCCTTTAAAATACTAATATAGGCTCAAAATCCATACCCTGTTACCTTCCGGCCCATTTGTCGAATTTTTTTCGTAGTAACTTATTTTTTTTTCTTTAACAAAGTTGTTCAGCGTAAAAAGTTGCCCCAAAATCACCACTGGTTACAATCAGCTAAGTGAGTGTTAAAGTCTGTTTTTTCGCAAATATCGAGTTGCGGATTTGTAGGTTGTAGTTTGGGCTCTATTTCGAACGCGTAGGTTCAAATCCTGGCGGCGAACATTTCTTTTTGCCTCATTTTGTGTTTGAAAAGATGTCAAGAAAACTATTTTTTAGAAAATAAAAATCAACAAAGTCAGTCCGTAACGTTGTAAAATAGGCTTTCAGGATTTTTTAAAGCTCAAGATCATCAAAAACGGATGAAAACTGACGGAGGAGAGGCGTTTTTGAAATTTTTTCGTAACTACAAATCCGCAACTCGGTATTTGCGAAAAAACAAACTTTAATATTAAAAAATTTGTCCCTCGTGTTGAAGCTATTTTTGTCACGAAAATAAGAATCTCCTTTGCCAAGGAAAATAGGTTATTTTGGGAGTCAACTAATTCAATTCTAGAGCAACAAATATCTTTGTTTGGGCGCATAACATTGGTATTTTTAGACAATTTTTATTTTCTATAACACATGGTCTTTATAAGGCATGGAATGCAGTTTTAATTTAGATGCATTTTTAAATGTCAATTTTTCTTGCCTTGGTAATCGGTCAACAACTTTACTATTTATTAAAAATTACAAAAATTTGCATTCACAGCCTAGAAAAACCAATAGGAAGGTCGAAAATTTCGTTCAGAATCAACTTCTATAGCCAAATCATACATGGGCACATAGAGGGGGAGGTTCGGCACTTTGATAAGGTGATCCTCCCAGGAGGACCCCCCAGCAGTGCCGTATCCAGGATTTTTTTGCTGAAAAACACTCATTTTAAGCGGAAAGCGCTCCGAAATTTTCGATTTTCGTAAGGGGGACCCTTATGATTTTTTTCGACTTTTGAAAATTTTAGGGGAGGGATAATTACCCTCTTTACCTCCCCCCTCTGGATACGGCCCTGCCCCCATCGCCTAAAAATTTGAGGTGATCCCCCTCAATTTTCGGTATTTTGAGTGAATCGATCAGGGGTGGCACCCCTGTTGCCCACGTATGAGCCAAATATCAACATTTTAAATAAGATCACCTCTTTGAAAGTTCAATTTTTGAACAAGTCTGTATATTGACACGAAAACATGAAATTCGATCAAAAAAATTATTGTTTAGAACGTATTCAGCATGCATTTTTGTATAATACTGAAAAAAATTTTAACGAAAACGAGCGAAAAATGTCGAATTTAGATGTATTTTTTGGGGGGACGACAATACTTTTCGAAAAAGCCAATATTTGTCGCTTCAATATTTTTAATTTTCCTATCAAAATTGAATTTTCTTGGAAATATTTGCCTTTTTTATGCATCCTATACTCGGAATTTGATTCGAGCATTCAAACAATTTAGTCTAATTTGAAAGCAAAATGTGGAAATTGGATAGGAAAACGGCAAAAAAACTTGTTCTTTAATGTGTCAAATGGAATGTGTTAGCATTGTTTTCTAGCCAAAAAATGAATTCTTTTCTATTATTGTTATCAGAACAAAATACTTAATAACATGTTTTCATACCATCCATTTTTGGCCTATATGACAAAAAAGCTGTTCTATTATGTGATAGAATGTTTTTCTCGCCCATCTTCGTCCCCATGTCTTCTGTGCATGCTGACGCACTGACCTCGGAATCACGCGTTTTGCAGCCGAGTTTGTGCTCATTTACCGACACACAATCACAAGAAAAAATAGAGCAAGGAAAGGACTAGAAGAAAACAGAAGAAGACGAAGCGCGTGAAAAATTCGGCTGTTCTTGGCCGCCTGACTTTTTCTCGAAGACAAACACGGGTATTGATCAGATGATGATCAAGCAACAAACAAGTGACTTTCTTACGTGGCTTAATGACTTTTATGTTTTCGTCTAGGAGAAAACAATTTGGAGGAAAAATTCTCGAAGAAAAACGATGAGAGATCAAGTGTGAAAATAAAGCTTGAGGCAGCTGATTTCTCACGTTTTCCAAACACTTGATCGATTAAAATACAAATTTAACAAAAAATGCACCTGACTACATGAGGAAGTGAAAAAAATTTCTATTTTTAATACAAAAATGAGAGATCCTATGAAAAAATGATATATTCGGAGAGGTCATGAAAAATGAAGCATTTTTTGTTTTTACGGCATCTTCTGAATCGTTGTAGTTTTCGAGATAATTGCATTTGAATTTGTTACAAGCTCTTCGTTGTAATACACAAACTTTTTTGAATTTTTTGCGGAAAAATCGTGAAAAAATAGCATGAATCGACAGAGAATTTTATGCTGAACAACTTTACTAATTCAAGTTTGCGTAAAAAATTATTTTCTCGGATAAAAAATGCAAAATAAGTTTAAATTTATGCAAGATTTTCGTTTCAATATACACAAAAGTTCAAAAATTTAAACTTATTTTGCATTTTTGATCGGGGAAAATATTTTTTTTACGCAAACTTCAATTAGCAAAATTGTTCAGCATAAAATTCTCTGTCGATTCATGCTATTTTTTGACAATTTCTCGCAAAAAATTCAAAAAAGTTTGTATATTACAACGAAAACATGTACATGAATTCATATTTTCAAATGCATTTATCTCGATGGGAAAAACGATTCAGAAGATGCCGTAAAAACAAAAAATGCTCAATTTTTCATGATCTTCCCGAATATATAATTTTTTTCATATGATTTTAGCTGGCCTTTTTTTGAAAAATTCTGTATATTGCCACGAAAACATGAGAAATTCCATGCTGGGAGATAGCATATAGAATAAACTTTATTGAAAATTTTGGTAAAAAAATTGTAGACGAAAATATTTTTTTTAATCATGCATAATTTTTGTGCAAAATAGCGACAAATCCAAATTTAAATATTCATATCGGCCATAACAATAAAGTCGTTGCAAAATTTTTCGTATAATTTTATTTTTCAACTTTGCAGAATATTTCAAATTTTGACAAACGCTTTCCTGATTCAGAGAAGGCCTGTGTATTGAAACGAAAAGTCACAAAAATCGCATTCTTGCCTAAAAACAACCCTTTTCGAATTTACAGATTTTCTTGAATCTGAGGAATTTTATAAGTATCAAATTCGGGTTCCCCGCACATTTTCACCCCAAAAGGGGGTCGTTTTTAGGCAAAAATCGCATGTTCGTTTCAATATACAGTTCTTTCCTGAATCAGGAAAGCGTTTTTTCGCTTCGAAAACGGAAAATTCGGATTCTCCGCATGTTTTTACCATAGAGTCATTTCCAGAAAAATTTTCGAAAATTTTTTCACGTGAGTGGCCCCCTTGTTATGTAGTAGATTTTCTCTGAAATTAAATCTTGAAAAGCATCTCATGTTTGTTCAATCTTATTTATTTGTTTAAACTAAAATCTCAATCTAGTTTTGCTTCATTAGAGGATATTAGAACTCCCTCGCTGCGAAAAAAAGGCTTCCTGTCTCTTGAGAACCCTTTAATTGAGTCTATTTGAGATTCCAGACTGGGAGCAACCAAGTTTTTTTGAATGCCATCGATTTTCAGTCTTCTCCATTCGGCATCCCTCAGGGCATTGCATTCGAGCCGTTTTCTCTTTCCTCTTTTCTAATGAATAAATAATGAGAGTTTTGCATGGAAAAGAACATGCAGTTCAAATTAGGCCGACTAGCCAAGTTCCAAAGGTCACTTTTCCTTTGGAAACTCAGTTTTCGCATGGATAATTTATTTTTAACTTAAGCATAAAAGAGCAACATATCCAAGCATCAATGTTCAAGCATTCCAAATTCCAGCCAATTAAAAATTTCTTTATCAACAATTTCTTATTACACCCACACAATTGTTGTTGCCTACAGTTGTTGTTGCCTACAAACGAGCACATGATAGTTACAAGTTAGCGCCAAAGTTTTCAATTTTTGACAAAATTTTCAATTTTTGACAAAATTTTCAATTTTTACAAATTTTCAATTTTTTTAAGTTGGCGATTTTTGAAATCTATGTATTACAACGAATACATGAACATAGTGAAACTTCGTTCCTCAATCAATAAAAGTTTGTTGACGAGAAAATTTTTTAAAATTTTTTTGTTTTTTCTTTGACTTACACTCCAAATTCCACGCAATTAAATATTTTTTTATCAACAAATTCTTATTACACCCACACAGTTGTTGCCTACAAACGGGCACATGCACAGTCACAGGTTAGCGCCGACACCTTTGATAAGCCTGTCTTAGAGAATAGTCAACAAGACGACAATTTTGCGTCATTCAGCCCCACATTCCAGAAAGGTGCGCAAAATTTTCGTTGTTGTTTGTTTCGTTGCTTCAGGCTATATATAATCTTTGAAAGGATGTGTAAGAATAAAAAGCATTGCATCATTAACATATTAATATATGGAAGACGGATTGTAACCGACAACCAGATTTTTGTGCCTGTATACAAAAAAATTTTTATAAAAAGTTGATTTTAATGAATGCAAAAAGAGTAATTTCGACCGGGGAATCGAACTTTTGATTATTTAAAGCCAAAATTAGCCGTATTACCACTGAACTATGAAGATCAAAAATTTTCTTTTTACGATTCGATGAACCCCCAATACATATTTTATAAATTTTTGAAGCCAACATTTTTCAAAAAATTTGTTTACATAAGATTCCGATTCAAATCGACCTTTCTCTTGTTATGGGCTAAATTGTTTAATTTCAAAATAATTATTTTTTTATTGGTATGATCTCAAATCGCATGATTTGAAGAGAGCAAAAAAACAACCATAAATGGCTATGAAATATTGTTTTTCAAGCAAGGATGTTTGTACAAAAATCATGAATAACAGAGGAAAATCAAAGGGCCGTTGTACTTTTTGATGAAGAATATTTGTTCAAAATATTATTTTGAGCGGATTATGTTTGGCTAAAAACGAACTCATTAGTGGAAAAAATATACGATTTAGAACAAAATACGTACGGCGGATTGTTAAATAACAAGCTAAAATTGCAGCAAATTTAGGCATATAACGTTCTTCATGACTAACTTTACGAAAAATGCATGCTACTTGGCGATGTGGATAGGGAATCCGCTCGTCCGATCTGGCAAGTTAAGCAACGTTGGGCTATCGCATGGTTCGATTCCACTAACGCGAAAATTTTGATATAAAAAAAATTATTCCTTACAAAGATAGCAAAAATTTTTTGCGGCTTCTTTATCCACTTCTCAAGTAGCCGACATTTTTCGTAAAGCTAGCCATAAAAAACGTTGTACGCAAGTGTCTCTTCTATGAAAGCGGGGAAAATCATAATCCTATACTTGAAAATCTTCTTCCGCTTCCTATTGAATCAGAGAAAAGTTATTGAAACAAAAAGCTAGGCATCATAAAATCAAAAAAGACAACAAAAAATTCAAAAAATACGACGTTTTAGCGGTTAATTTGGTGTAGTCGGGGAGGAGGTGGCCATGGGGAACACTATACTGCCGTTAGAATTCAAGGTTAAAATTTAAAAAATTCATAAAAAATTAAAAATAGGATAAATATTTATTTAACATGGAAATACTCCTATCAAATTTCAGGATATTTTCTGTTATTTTAAGCTATTCTGAGGAACATTCAAAAAAAATTTTTTGAAAAAAAGTTGTCTAACCATGGACGAGCTTTTTTTCGCAGGCAAAATCAAATCGACTCAGTTGGGATTCGAACCCTTGACCCTTAGACTCGAATCTTGGAGCACTACCACTGAGCCAAGTCCATGATTAAAATCGGTTTTTTAATTTTGTTTATAGTTTATTTCAATGCTGGTCTTGTAAATTTTTTTTTGTGATAAATTTGTTATCAACGTTTTCAACTTCCTCGTATAACATTTTTCAACTTCCTCGTATAACATCAACGTTAAAAATAGTCACCTAATCCACGTAAAATTCTGACAAATTTATGCTGTTTCGTAACCATTTTGGCGCGTACAGACGTGGATTCGAGTCAGAAAATTCAATTTGTCAAATGAATCAATATGACTAATCCATAGTTTCAATGATTATTAGATTATGAAATCGGGGCCGTGTTCTTCTTTGTGCTCAAAGTCAGCGTCATTGTTTTCGTCGAGAGAGAGTGTCATCGATCAGATTGTTCTCGTGCGGTTCTTCTGCTGATCAGCAGAAACGATATCAGCCAACAAAAAATCGCATCAGTTTGACGGCGGATGGACACGAAAAGTGTGTTGGAGACAAGTCGAAATACAACAGAGTCGTACACACAATTTTCAAGTGTTGCATGCAAAGAACAGGTGAACGAGAGAGCACAAAGTAGGATGTGTTGAAAGTTTTTTCTCCCTTCGCGTCCATTCGCGTGCGTGTGTTTGGTGCTGCTCGCTTGTCGAAGGCCGCTTATAAAAGACCGCGGTTGCCAACTCTCACACAGAGATTCATCAAAGGCAGTCGAGGGCTTGCCTCGGCTGAGTGCTCGCTTGGTCGAGCCGGCCGTTGGTCTTCTCTTCCTCAGCAATGCCTTAAATGATCCCTCAATAGCCTTTCAACGTGAAAATGCTCTTCTTCTTTTTTCAACAAACAAATGCTTCCCGTCAAAATATTTTTTTCTTCATGCTAAATGGTTGCTTCTTCATCCGCTAGTGGCTATATCCATCTGTGATAGCTCTACCATCCATGTGAAACGAACAGTTTTCGATATTTTCCTTCTATTTCTATATTTTCCAATAGAAACTCTGGCCATTCAATGTCTGCAGATTTGATTCAGCTGGTCTAGTACATCAATGCTAGTCTAGTACACCATCCTGCTAGCACAGGACTCGTCCCCATGTGGAATATGGGAGCTATGCTTCGAATCATGCAGTGCAAATGAGTGTCCAAGCGAGGTAAGAACAAGTTTTCAAATTTTATTTAGTTAAACAGATTTTGTTTTACATGAAAAATTTGGAGATTATGCAAATTTTGACCCAAAAAAATTCATGAATTTGCATAATTTGCAATTTTTCAAATGTAAAAAATTGAAAAATTCATCAAAAATCGAAAAATTTGTGAAAAATTGAAAAATTCATCAAAAATTTTTTCGCAGTTTTCGTAAGTCGATGAAAAACGAAATTTAAAAAAATTTTTGCGTCAATATACAACTTTTATTGATTCAGGGACGGAGTTCATGTTTTCGTTGTAATACACAAAATTTCAAAAACCGCCAACTTCAAACGCAATTTTCTCGAAAACTACAACGATTCAGCGCATGCCGTAAAAATAAAAAATGCTCCATTTTTCATGAATTTTTCGAATATATAATTTCTGGCCCTCTAATCAATTTAACAGTATTTTTGAATTAATTTTGTAATTTTTAGGCTGGCGAATTGGAGACCTTCGGAGATTGTCACTTGACTTCCGGCGACCTTTCTAAGGTTTATGAGCCAATGGAACGACTACGGCACTAAGTCTGAACGTCTCAACTCGCGTACCCTCGACTTACTCAATACTTTTTTAAATAGGCTTTCTCTTAAAACTTTTAGTTAGAATTAGCTTTCTTTCCTCTTTTTTCTTATCGAAACTGGTCCAAATGTGGATGAGTAGTGAAAGTGTAGTGAAAAGTTGAAAAAATTTTCGAAAAAAATTTTTTAGACTAGCAACAAAAACTTGTTACACTTCATGAATGCATGATCGTCATTTTTTGATTGCATTTTCACGTTCCTTCATCTCAGAACTTAGGTTTTTAACTTAATTTTGCTTTATAGTACCCACCTTATAATTTAACTATAGCATCTCAACACACGCAATTTTTGAACCAAAAAAACAACTGTCTCTCTTTTTTTCTCATTTTTGGGAAGCGTCTCTGCTGCCTTCATATCTCATTTGAAAAAAACAACTTTGTATAATTGCTCAACTTTTTTGTTTTAAAACAGAAACTCTTGTTCTCACACTCACGGATTTGTTGTCTTTTTTGTTCTTGCTCTATTTTTTAAATCGAGCCGTAGTGACAAAATGGTTGTATTATAAAATGTACAAAAATAATATTGTATTTTTTTTTAACTATTTATTTGTTTTTTCCTAGTTGTTTTTAATTTTATTACGGGCATACGAGTATAATAAAAAAATAAAAAATTCTCTTAATAATGTTAACAAATCAAGACAAGAATAAAAACAAACTTTATTTTTATTGCTTTACTTTCGAATGAGCTCTAATTGTATTAGCGAGAAAATTTTTCAAAGTTGGTCCGAAATGATCAGAAATTGGTCGCCGTAGCCCAAAACGGTAAAATGATTCATTTTGAGGCAAAAAAAGAATTACATAACATAGATTTTTGATGCCTAAAACACTAAAAATTAGCATAAATGATCATTTTTCAGACTGCGTTCAAGCATATCAAAAAAGTTGTCAAAAATGTCGACTATAACTTTCCACGTTCCATGTTCGCCACGACAATTTTCGTCATATTCCATGTTCGCCACGACAACTTTCGTCACGTTGCCAAAAAACTATAACTTTCGCCACATTCGTGTCAATAAACATTCTTATTCCGGCACCTCAATGAGTCTGAAATATGTTTATTGACACGAAAGTTACATGGTGAAAGTTAGCATGGCAAGATTCGTGGCGAAAATTATACTGCCAAAATGTTTAACTTTGCCTGATTTTCAATAAAATCGTGTCTATTGAAACGATTGGTCATGAAGCACGAAATTTTATTGCTCAAGAAGCATAAAATTTGTTTCAATATGACCAATCGTTTCAATAAACACACGATTTTATTGGAAATCAGGCAACAGTTAGACTGTTTTGTTTGAAATGCTTAAAAGCAGATTCAAGAATAAAACTCCCCAAAAGTGGACTGATTCTTTAATGTAATAATTTTCATGCAATTTACATCGCTTTTCGAATAATTAATTCAATAATTAATTCAGCTAATAGTTATTTTTTGAAGAAGATCGTTTCTTGGAATGAAGATGGCTTCAAGCTGTAGTCTATAATCCCCGATCAACCACTTTAATTAGCACAAAATCGGAAATTATATAGTGATTGAAACAGACATCCCACATAAATTCCATTGGGATTTCCTTTTAATTTTCACTTTTATATTTGCTCTACAGATTGTGAGTAAAAAAGCATTCTACCTACGCATAACAACGAAGTAAGAGTTCATTCAAAATACAATGTCTGGATTCCGAAGATGATTAGAGAGTATTGAATTAGAAATTTATTTATAAATTTGTAGCAAAGATTAAGTACAGGGTGCGGCAGAATAAACCGGTTACATGAAGGCTCTAGGAACTTCCACAACGGAACTCACACGTGTACAAACACATTCCCCAAATTTTGACCCTTTGCGCGCGGAAAAAACCACCTTGGTCCCTCAAGGGTTTGTAAAGGACCAGTCCAGTCAGTTACAACCATATGAAAAAATAATATATTCGGAAAGATCGTGAAAAATAAAGCATTTTTTATTTTTACGGCATGTTCTGAATCGTTGTAGTTTTCGAGATAACTGCATTTGAAATTTTGAATTTGTTACAATCTCTTCGTTGTAATACACAAACTTTTTTGAATTTTTTGCGGAAAAATCGATTT
>JAQGBS010001312.1:0-16199 GCA_034698545.1 Acrobeloides obliquus | reverse complement strand
TTGGATTGTCTATGCCTAGATATTGTTTATTTGGGGATAGTGTTAACACAGCTTCAAGAATGGAAAGCAGTGGAAAACGTAAGTTCTTGTCCCCCCCCCCAGAATTTTAAGTACATTATTTTCTAGCCGGCAAAATCCAACTTTTTTATGCAGCGAATCATTTCCTTACTAACTTTGTTGGTGGGTATGTTACTCAATTGAGAGGAGAAGTTATTATAAAAGTAAGATTTGTATAACATTCTCATGGATAGAGAGAACAAAGGTGTTAATACGTAGTTCAGTGGTTAGAGAAGGAGATTGTCCGATCTGACAAGTTAAACAACGTTGAGGCAGTCCGATCCCACCAAGGCCAAACTTTTAATTTTAAGAAAATTTTTATATGAGCCCCTAAATTCGACTTTGATCATTTTTGCCTACCTTTTTTAGGGCAAAAAATTTTTTGTGGACGTCGTCTTTCTATCCACTGTGCCAGTGATGTTTCGTTTGTGGTTTCGGGTTCTGCACGCTCAAAAAAAATTTGCTAATTTAAGTAGAATTCTGCTTAAAATCGCTCTTGGTAGAAAAATGCTTAAATTTAAGCATAATTCTTCTTAAAATTAAGTATTTTAAGAAGAATTATGCTTAAATTTAAGCATTTTTCTACCAAGAACGATTTTAAGCAGAATTCTACTTAAATTAGCAATTTTTTTTGAGCGTGTGATGTGGAACCGGAAACATAAAAAATCTTTGAATGGATCCAGAACTGGAACCGTAACCAAAAGAAATTTTTTGGTAGAACTGAAACCGAATGATTTTGCGGTTTGGGCCATCACTGTACTGTGCTATGTAGTCGATACTTTTTGTGAAGCTTGCCATGAAAAGGATTATATCGTAAATTTTGTAGGGAAAAGGAGTAATGGAAACTCATTGGCTTCTTGGACATGAGTCTGATCCAAATGTTCAAAGAATGCTTCGAGAAATGGAAAAAGATTTTCATGAACAAATTGGTCCTATTGACTTATAAAAATTGATAAAATTTTTGTGAATTATGTCATTTTTGTTTTTATATTTTTGATCTCAACTATTTGTGTTTGTTTACTTTTACGCTGAGAAAAAATTGAAACCGGGATGTATGAAAATAGGGAAAACATTGAAAAACGCTCGCTCCATTCGTATCGTTCCATCCTCTATGTTTAATTAGAGCTTATGACTTTTTATTATCGGAAACAACAGTATATAATCGTTTTACACAACACGGTGGAATTTATTAGTAACATTTTTGGTGTTTCATTTCCGATAAAAATCTAATAAAACAAGATTAGAAGCTGTATAAAATCAAATTTGTGCATACTATTGGCTAGACGAGGAATGTTAATTGGGCTGTTGGACTTCATAAGATAGATCAGAAGATAATATTCATGAGATCTTTGGTATATTATAGGCTTCGGATCTCTTTAAAAGGTTGAATCACTAAAGTTAATTTTTAAAGTATACCATAAGCATGGTTGATAACATGCGCGTGTTTTACATTTTTGCTTATTTTTGGATGCTTTTTGCAAGGCTCCTAGCATATGTAAGTTATTATTTTTGTTATGAATGTATAAGCAATCCTCCAATCCAGTGTATTAGACAGGATTTGGTCATGGCGGGGTGGGGGTGGGGGTGGCACTTCCCTAAAAAAGACCGATTTTTTCCAAAGAACAAAAGTGTCTTTATGCATAGGGATTTTTTTAAATTTTGGCCAAGATTCGACCAACACTGATGTCTATAATTTGTTTTTTTAGTTGAGATTTCAAGTTTTTAACTCAAAAAATTTTTGATTAAAAATTAAAGATTTAATGATCCTTTAAAAGCTCTAGAGGTCCGGAGCTCTCTTATTTTTTTTCATAAGTCTTCTAAACTCTAACCTGATGGAAAATAAACTTTTTCATCAAGCAGGCTCATCAAATCTATGCCCAATTTCGGTTTGGATTCCATACTAGAAAATTTTCAAATCAAAAATGAAATTAAGGGTGAGCCTAATGCTTTAGGAGGTGGAAACTAGCCACTTTTCGCATTAGGGGGCACCTCTCCCCTTGGGAAGACGGGCTACTCAAAAAGGATTTTTCAAGGGAAAATTGAATTTTATATAATGTTTTAGGCACCCGTTCATGTAAAAATGGGTATGTTGTTTCCCACAAATATTTCATCCGGTGTCGCCTTCAACAATTCAGCAGGAGCTGCTTTGATAGCCATCGATAGAATCTATCAAGAAAATTTGCTTCCAAACGGTTCAACTATAGAGTATAAGGCTTTATACAAAAAAGATTCAAGGGCATTAATTTAGATTGTTTTATAAAATCGAAGAATGCATTGGAAAAACTAGTATAGGTTATGCACTTGAATTTGCAGCACAAAACCTCTATGATGTTATTGTTGGTAGTCCATCTTGCATTAACGGTATTGAATAGTCCAGTTCCATAAACCCTTTCAGCGGTTCACGGGGCCTAACCGCGAGATCTTTTCTGGAACGGTGTCAGTAACGGGGAGATGCTCCCTCCCAACCAAAAAGTTCTTAAGAAATATGTTTTTTTCGCCAAAATTCGATAGAAAAATGAGGTTTTTATCTAGTTGACCGGGCGACCCTTCCCCCCATCGTATTCAGCATACACTCTTGCATAGACTGAAAAAAATTCATCGAAAACAAGTAAAAAATGTCTAAATTCGACGTATTTTTTGAGGTACTTATGTTACAACCCAATACATTTTTGCCTTTTTTCACCAAATTTTAGGCGATGAATTAGAAGGTGACGTGGCAACTTTCTATAACGTGAATCTGCTTGTGTGGGGTGCAACTACACATAGCATACTTCTCGGGTCAAATTATCCAACAGCACTTGGCGCCATTGACACCTACCGAGAGTGAGTCAAAAATTTAAAATATTTTCCTGAGTAAGTAAAAGTCAGATCGAAAAACTGACTAGGAATTTGTGCTCATCGGCCCATAAATGGGGCGTATACGTTAATTTCAAAAAAATTGAAAAAACTTTTTTTACTGTGTCGTCCATCGGTTCGGGTTTTAGAGGTTTTTGTTCTTAAAGGACTACTCTACTCGGAAAAAATTGCCATGATTTTTACATATTCGGAAAATTCATGAAAAATGGAGCATTTATTGTTTTTACGACACCCTCTAAATCGTTTTAATTTTGGAGATAATTGTTTGTGAAGTTTAGATTATTTATTACAACGAAAACATGAATCAAAATCCCTGGTTCAATCAAAAGTTGTTTATTGACAAGAAAATAATTTAAATTTCTTGAGCATTTACGAAAGATTAAAAATAGCATTTTTGTCAGCTCAATGAGACGAATAAAATGACATCAAAATTATTCAATTTGAAAATTATTTTGGGTTATTAAAACAAAAATTTGCTAAAAATTTCAAATATTTTCGTTTCAATAACCCAAAATGATTTTCAAATTGAATAATTTTGGTGTCATTTTATTCGTCTCATTGAGTTGAGAAAAATACTATATTTACTTTTTCATAAATGCTCAAGTAATTCAAATTACTTTTTGTCAATAAACAACTTTTGATTGAACCAGGGATTTAAGATCTTGGTTCATGTTTTCGTTGTAATAAATAATCTAAACTTCTGAAGCAATTATCTCGAAAATTAAAACGATTCAGAGGGTGTCGTAAAAACAAAAAATGCTCCATTTTTCATGAACTTTCCGAATAGGTACCAATTATGGTAACTTTTTTTCCGAGTGGAGTGGACCTTGAACCTTTAGTTCTGCAAAGGCAATTCAAGCGATGATGATAACATTATCGTGGGAAATGTTTTCACTGATTTATACACAAGAAGAAAGCTGTAGTTATTTTGTCGAGGAACTTGATGTAAGTGGAAAAAATAAAAGATTTTTTTCTTTTTCAAAAAGAAGCTGGGTCAAGCCCAAATCTTTGGCCCTTTTTGTTTCAAGATCCAGCTTTTTTCTGCAAAATTGTATGTAAAAAAGTGGATGACCAATAGCAAAGTGGTCGGGTTTAGATTCAGAATCCGAATCCAGAATCCGGAATTCGGATTCAGATTTTATTATATATATAAAAATTATAAATTTTGATAGGGAACCCCAATTGGACCGGACTATATCTAACATTTTAGACACTGACAACAAGCTCAAATAAAGTTCGCATTGCATTTAAGAAACCTATAACAAATTTTATTAATGATGATGTTACGTTTATATTAGACCAGATCAAGTTGAATTCTAGAAGTAGGGGCTAAATGCTTTGTGTATGTTATAGGGTGATCCAATAAAATTGGGTTTTTGCGCGATTTTTTCAAATCTTTCTAGCCCTTGCGCCTGATTCAGGGAAAAGGCTGTGAATTGAAGCGAAAATAATTAATTCCGAGTCAGGGAAGCGTTGGCGTCTTGGTACAATATACGTCGTTTTAGTCATCTCGGTATACATCGTTTTACTCATCTCGTTTGAGCTGAGTCGAATGGCGTGACTCGTTTTTAATTTTCGAATTTACTCCAATTTTTGCCAAAAAACCGCCATGAAAAATATGAAATTTCATGAAACATTTCACTATTATGTAATTTCAGTTGTTGTCTTGTGTATGGAAGATATGGGCATATATCGAACTTTTGCTAATGCTGCTCACAAAGCCGGTATGGACACTGACGAATATGTGTATATACTAAAAACTACTGTTAAAAGACTAGGTAACAAAAATTTTACTAACAACATATTTTTTAACTCGCCCTTATATGGACATATAATCACAGATATCCTTTTGCCTGCCTCTGTACCACATGAACCCGCAGGGGTTTTATTAATGTCATACTAACTGTTCTATAAATGATAGCTTTCTAGCGGTGCAAAGAAGATTTTGTTTGGGGAGAGGGGATAGGCGAATATCCTCCTCGTACAAAGATGATCCCCTCCCGGGCAAATTTTGCGCTGAAGGAAAAGGAGACCCTTATCTTTTTATTTTCTAAATCAGAATTTTTTACTTTTTTTAAACAATAATTTCAATTTTTTAACTGTTTTTAGTCAAACTTTAATCATTTTAGCCTATTTTCTATTTATCCTTTAATAAATTTATTTGATATGGGGTCAAAAATTTTGTTGATTTTTTGACCCTCTCAAAAAAATTTTTATATATTCTTTGACTCCATGTAAAATAAAAAAATCTCTTTAAAAATGCAATAATTGGATCTTCGCGCACAATGGTGTATTCGAATATGAATAGTTTCGAATAATTTCGAATACGAATATTCGAGCTCAAAAGTGTGTTTTCAAATGGCTTCAAATTCGTATATTAAAATTAACGATAAAAGGTGAATAGAATACGATTATTCGAAATGATTTCGAATAATTTCCAATACGAATAGGACTATTCGAAATGATTTCGAATACGAATATATTCAAAATTATTCGTATTCGAAATCATTTCAAATACGAATAATATCGGTTTTCGACCATCGATTGAAGTTAAATCATCGCTCGGCATCGTGGTCGGTCGATGGACCTATTGTGTCACCCAGAACTGTTTTGAAACTTGCGAAAACATGCATGGTATCAAAGAAGTATTGAACAAAATCTTTTATAGAGTGTATCTTTAACGAGCATGAAAAAATATCAACAATTTTTGTATTTAAAATTTTACATTTTTGTATAAAATTTAATAAATTTAGCTTTTTAGTTGTTCATACAAACTCGAAAATATTATCCGATGATAGAACTTCACTCGATAGTCGAAAACCGATATTATTCGTATTGGAAATGATTTTGAATACGAATAATTTCGAATACGAATATATTTGTATTCGAAATTATTCGAAATCATTTCGAATATCCCTATTCGTATTTGTAATCGTTATTCGTATTCGAATACATCACTGCTCGCGCAAATTTTCGAAAAATATCCGGCCTCCTTTTTAATATGATGAGGGTCTCAAAAAATGTTCGAAAATTTATCTTGACTCCTTTTTCGAAAATTTTATGGCGTTTCTAAAAATAAGGAGTAATCAAGGTGAATGTTTTGCATCCCATTTCAATACATATTTTAGCAGATCTGGAAACCAATCCTATCTACGGTAATGATGCATCTGCTAAACTGTTTGCTTCTAAAACATTTTTGGTATACCTACTTAATCTTAAATTTGTATTTGAAAAAAACATATCTAGCTAACAATCGATAATGGCAATTCCGATATAACAGCATTTAATACAAAAGTTATGGAGAGAATGGCTGATCATCCATTTAATTGTTCTGTATGTAAAAATTTGTATCAGGTAAAAAATTTAGTTTTAAAAAAGGTTGTGCCTAGTGGCATATCTGGGGTTGAGGAGGGAGAAAAGCGGACATTGCCCCACCCCCTAAATCAGCCTAAGGTTGAAAAACCCAAAGTCTCCCATCGTGTTTTGGACTGCAGAAGGCAAGTCAAAATCGTAAATGTCGTTTTTATGATTTTTGATGTGGAACAAAAATTTTTAAAAGATCAGTTTGGTCGGAAAAAAGTTGCCATTTTGTATATACAGTCAACTCTTGATATAACAATCTCCTCCCTGCATTTCGATATAACAACCCTTCTTCTGGGAGTTATATCAAGAGTTGATTGTATTCGGAAAGATCATGAAATTGGAGTATTTTTTGTTTTTACGGCATGTTCTGAATCGTTGTAGTTTTTGATATAATTGCGTTTGAAATTTTGAATTTGTTACAAGCTCTTCGTTGTAATACACAAAATTTTGTGAATTTTTTGCGGAAAAATCGATTTTTGTATCAATTTTTTAAATTTTCATAAAATGAACATTGTAGCAATTTTTATAGCTAAATGAGACGAACAAAATGACACCAAAATTATCCAATTTGAACATTGTTTTGGGTTATTGAAACGAAAACATGAACCAGAATTTTCGTTTCAATAACCCAAAACAATGTTCAAATTGAATAATTTTGGTATCGTTTTGTTCGTCCCATTTAGCTATAAAAAATTGCTACTATGTTCATTTTATGAAAATTTAAAAAATCGATGCAAAAATCGATTTTTTTGCAAAAATTCAAAAAAGTTTGTGTATTACAACGAAAAGTTTGTAACAAATTCAAAATTTCAAACACAATTATCTCAAAAACTACAACGATTCAGAACATGCCGTAAAAACAAAAAATGCTCCAATTTCATGATCTTTCCGAATATATCATTTTATCATATGATTGTAACTTACTGGACTGGTCCTTTAAGAACCCTATGAAATATATCCTAGCGAGGCCCTTATTTGATCCAATAAATTCTTTAGGCTTCTGATTTTGCCCCAACTCTGCATGATACTATCTATCTTTATGGCTATGCTCTATCAAATGCTATAAACAGAAGTGGCAACAGTAATGTGGTACATAATGGGAGTTTTATTGCTGTGGATAATGACTTCAATTCAGGTAATTAGTGGCGGTACTATGACGAGGTCCACAGGGTCCGTGTATGGACAGGTGATTTTTTGTTGTTTAAGAACTCTGAAACAACGTTATTCACTATCTATATGGACTCAACTTGAGTCATTAGCAACCGAACAGCCGACTTCCAGAGCTAGTCAAGAGTTAGCGAAAGGTGTTTTTGGTGCCGCTTGTTCGTTTGCTAAAGACCTACGAAAGGTACAAATAAGTGTGAACATATGATATTACATTTATCACAAAATCACCAGCCATATGTGGACCTCACCCAAATCAGAAATGAATAAATTTATCTAATTATTCCCTGATTTTTCGCCTAAATTTCGATTTTTTACCAAAATTTCGTATTTTTTCGTTTGAATATTGAAACGAAAATGGTTTAAATTTGAATTGTTCAAAAATCCGCAACTTGGCATTTCCGAAAAAACAACTTTTACATCTATTCAATTACAGTTACTGGTGTAAATGGGAATATTAAAATGGGTAGAGATGGTTTCAGAAAAGCTAACTATTTAATATCAAGTTATAATGATGCCGGACATCTTGCATCATATCTTTCGTTTCAATTGTATCAATACATTGATAATGTTACAGGGAGCACGGTAGATGGCGTAGTAAGTTTATTGATGATAAAAATTGAAGGGAGCAGAATCACGATTGGCACTTCTTAAATTCGAAATTAGCGACAACACATTCAGTGACCACGATGATATAGTGGACCGGTGCGCTGCTAAGAAGTTCAGCATCACCGGTCTAACAAGGGATCACTTTCTTATAATGTACAAAAATTTTACAGGACTCTATTAGTGACAACTAGGATGAGATTTGGCAAAGGAAATTGTCTAGGCAGAATAGAGGCATGGGACCCTTGAGTCACTGATCTTCATTCATCCGTCCCCTAGAGTCAGTCCATGCGGGCTATGGCCTCAGCGGGGTCCTCTAACAAAGCCTCATTGTCCCGTAGGGTCCTGTCTTATGTTTTTTGGGAACAATCGGCCTTTTTATACTCCCCCCCCCCCTCCACTAGCCGACCCTTCTGCTTACGCCACTAGAAGTCCCTCTTTTCGAAACTTGAGTTGATATACGAACTTTGGAAAACCATTACTTTTTAGAACACAACAAAACTCTTCACAGATCCTACCACTTCTATTTGGGCAAAACATGGTGGCGTTCAACCCACTTCGACACCAAAATGTGGTTTCGATGGACTAGGATGCCCAATTGATGCTTTTGTTCAATATCGAGGCGTATTCATAGCTGTCATCATTGTAGGATGCGCCATCGCGATTGGTTTAATGTATGGGGCTTATATGATCTATCGGTAAAAAAGAAGACTCTTTGTTATTATATGGATAGTTATTTTATAGGGTAAAAAAGAGGAATCTAGCACAACAAAATCTTTTATGGCAAATAAATTTTGCCAATTTGAAGTTACTTATTGCAAAGGTAAAAAGAGTATACATGAAGAAGGTAGCATATCCAGAATCCAATTTCGGAGGGGGGACGAGGGTGGAAAAAAATTTTGGTCTAATTTTTAGAAAGAAAACGAGAGTACAAGAAGCATGCGTTCTTTGCAATCTTTGCATTCAGCTTCGAATGCATCCTCATCGCAATATTCCATTGCTAGTAAAAACTTGCAAAGTTTGCCCATTTACATATATCGACAAGAAAAGGTTATCGGAATCAAACATGAAGCCACAACAAGGTTGGATGAAAGTGAAATGGCCGAGCTACGACAAGTATTAAAAAACGTAACTTTTGCTCAAAATTTGGTATTTCCAGATGAGGACACTGGACCATGATAATATCAATCGCTTTATTGGCTTGTCCATTGATGGTCCGGCGATAATTTCAGTGTGGAAATATTGTTCACGAGGCAATCTTCAAGATATCATGTCAACTTCGACGATTACCATGGATGGGTTTTTTATCTACTCAATAATAAGAGATCTTGCTGAGGTAGGAACAGTGGCCGAAAGTGGGCTATCCCTGGGTTCTGTTTCCTTGGGGTCAATTGGAGCCCAGATCCACTAGTTCAAAGAACCACGGGACTGACCCACTCTCTCAAGGCCCCGAAATCGGTTATAGCTAGAGTTGCCAGTTTGTAACTTTTAAGTTGTAAATTATAATCTCAGCTAAGTTTTGCAACCTTTGAAACCCCAGCTAGAAAAATTGCAACCTCAAGCAAAAATTTTTCATAAATAATTAGAGCCGTAAGATCTTGGGGTGGGAGAAATTTTTGCCAAAAAATCGAATTTTGGCAGAAACTTGAATTTTGGCCAAAGATCAAATTTTGGATTAAAAAATCGACTTTTGGCCAAAAAATCGAATTTTTGCATTCTCTATTGCACTCTCACTAAAATTTTGCAACCTTAAATAGATTACGCCCTTTTGGGGGACGAGACGGACCAAGGGTCTAAAAAGTCCGTTCCTTATGGCTGACGCACTTCGTGGGCCCCTGATCCGACCCTGAGACATACCTAATCTTCAACACCTGGGTAGAAGCAACAATCAAAATTAGAATCATCTCCCTTGGAGATCATCGGACCTCTCACCGGGAAGAGTACGGACAGTTCCTCGAAAGGCAGGAGACTCTGGGTCTCTGGTTAAAGATACCTTATCTAAGAGACAAAAATAGCTATTTAGGGTCTAAATTACATCCATAAATCGTTTCTCGGAGTACATGGAAATTTGAAATCAACAAATTGTCTTGTCGATGATCGATGGCAGGTCAAAATTTCTGAATTTGGACTCACTGGAATTCGCCGCGTGGAAAAACGATCTGCAGCTGGTTTGCAAAATTTTGTCTAAAGGCCTATAAAATTTGTTATTTTTAGATCGTATTTGGACAGCACCAGAACTTTTACGAATGGATTCTCGTCTAGGAACTCAACCAGCCGATGTCTATAGTTTTGCTATAATTTGCTCGGAAATCGTAAACATGAAAAAGGCCTGGGAGACATCCGACCGAGCAGAGTGTGATCCAGAAGGTATCGAATGATTAGTATAAGTGGATTTGATAGATCTTTGATTATGTGACCTCGTAGTTAAGTAGTAGAGTGCTGTCTCGGCACGTCAAAGGTCGCAGATTAAGTACCTACCTTGTTCAATAAGATTTAGCGTATATTGAAAGTTGCTGAAGGTTCTTATCTAGTCGAAAGAAAAATCTCTCCTAATCATTACAGATTTTAAACAATTTTAGTACTTCATTGCTTTTAGAAATCATCCGATTGGTCCAAAAAGATAGCAGAAGACCTTTTAGACCAGTTATTCAACCTGTGGCAACAGATTTGAGCCCTGCTATGGTATGAACTTTAAGCTTTCGTTGTAATACAAAGTGAGAACATAAATTTAGCTTCATATCATCAAGGATTCTTGGAGTGATGACCCATCAGAAAGGCCAAAAATTGAGACTATTAAGAATTTGTTGCAATCAATGAACACTAGCAAGTGAGTTTTCTAGGAATCACATTCTTGCTAAAATTACAGGTTTATGTAAAAGGAGAGGGAGCAGTTATTCGGATTCCTCGCCCCTATACATGCTGTTACAACTTTGAATTTTTTTTAGAAGTACCAATCTTCTGGATCATGTCTTCAATCTCTTGGAACAATATGCTGTTTCACTTGAAGATGAAGTTCAACAACGAACCCAGGAACTCAATGAAGAGAAAAAGAAATCCGACATTCTACTCTACCGAATGTTGCCCAAACAAGTTGCAGACAAGCTCAAATTGGGCCAATCAATTGAGCCAGAAACATTCGATTGTGTTACAATCTTTTTCTCCGACGTAGTTTCATTTACCACGTTAGCTAGTCGTTGCTCTCCACTTCAAGTATCATGGTGTCATGAAGGATGCCAAAAATATGCAAATTTTAGGTGGTAAACATGTTGAATGACTTGTACTCGGTGTTTGATGGGATCATTAGTGAGCATGATGTTTATAAGGTCGAGACGATTGGTGATGGATATCTTTGTGTTTCGGGGCTTCCACATAGGAATGGGAATGATCATGCGAAAAACATTGCAAACATGTCTTTGGCATTTCTTAAAAGTCTTGATCGATTTTCAATTCCACATTTACCAGGTATAAGTGATCACTGGCGAATATGCAGGGTTAGAAAGTGACAATTGCATTTCGTTCTGCTCTAGCTGTCCAAATCTTAGTCAAAAATCCTTGTCTATCCTTGCCATCACAAATAATCAAAATAATTGATTTTTCAGGCGAGCGCATCAACCTTCGAATTGGCGTCCATACAGGAGGTGTTGTGGCTGGCGTTGTTGGATTGTCTATGCCTAGATATTGTTTATTTGGGGATAGTGTTAACACGGCTGCAAGAATGGAAAGCAGTGGAAAACGTAAGCTTCCCCTCCTCCAGAATTTTAAACACATCATTTTCTAGCCGGTAAAATCCAACTTTCTTATGCAGCGAATCATTTTCTTACGAACTTTGTTGGTGGGTATGTTACTCAATTGAGAGGAGAAGTTATTATAAAAGTAAGATTTATATAACTATTTTCATGGATAGAGAGAACAAAAATGTCGAATACGTAGTTCAGAGATCGTCCGATCTGGCAAGTTAAATAACGTTGAGGTAGCCAGGTTCGATCCTACTAGGGCTAAACTTTTAATTTTAAAAAAAATTTTTATATGAACCCCTAAATTAGACTTCGATAATTTTTGCCTATCTTTTTTAAAATTTTTTCCATACCAGAAAAATGACTTTGGAACCGGGCAACCGCAAAAAAGATTTTTGGGTAGGACCGTAACTGAATGATTTTTCGGGTCGGGTCATCAATACACTGTGTTATGTAGCCTACACTTTTTGTGAAGCTTGCCATGAAAAGGTTTATATCGTAAATTTTATAGGGAAAAGGAGTAATGGAAACTCATTGGCTTCTTGGACATGAGTCTGATCCAAATGTTCAAAAAATGCTTCGAGAAATGGAAAAAGATTTACATGAACAAATTGGTCCGATTGATTTATAAAAAATTGATAAATTTTTGTGAACTTTTGTCAATTATGTCATTTTCATTTTTTATTTTTGATCTCAACTATTTGTGTTTGTTTACTTTTATAACGAGAAAAGTGAAATTGGTATGTATGAAAATAAAGAAAACATGCGAAAATTTTTTTTAAATTTGAAAATTTAAAAAAATGTTTTTGGCCAAAAATGTTATTTTTAGTCATTTTTGCCAAAAAAAAGTGTTGTTTTTTTGGCAAAAAAGGCCATTTTTAGCTAAAGCGTTACATTTTTACAAAAATGAACTAACCCCCTACCTGAAAATTTTTTCAAAAATTGCTCAGTTTTGCGATACGTTTTTTCTAATTTCGACAAGCGTGTTTTATTTTTATATTGATAAATAAACGTTTTGTGCACCTTTGTTTTGATCATTTATACATGAAAATACGAGTCGACTTTGCTTAGGGGTCATCCAGATATTACGTAATCAAGTAGAGGGAGAGGAGGTAGCCAAATGATTACGGGGGGAGGGGGGGGGGTCAGGTCAATGATTACACAATGTATTTTTCACAATGTATAAAATTTTTTGTTTCAATTTTTTTCGAAAAACCGTATGCAATTTTTTCAATTTAAAACCAAGGATTAGATTTACTTATTGATAGGCGTGATCCATGCTAGGCATAGTGCAATTGTTTTCACTTCGAATATTTATGCGGTTTGTTGTAAATTACTACAATTTTCCTGTATATGCTGTTTATTGAAACTCTCAATTTTCGGCACTATAACTTTTGCCACGAATCTCGCCACGCTAACTTTCGCCACGTAACAGTCGCCACTTTCGTGTCAATAAACAATTAATTTCAGACTAATTGAGTTGCCTGATTTGCAATAAGTATGTATATTAACACGAACGTCGCGAAAGTTATAGTTTTTGGAAACATGGCTTTTTGAGGATGGGTGCTATTTAGAGCCTAAAAAATATATATCACCTTTGTTCTTCAAATGTCCCGTTCTCAAATGTCCCAGCCTCAAATGTCCGACCTCAAATAACCATCCTCAAATGTCTCATACTCAAGTGCTTGTTCTCAACTGTCGCCACGCTCGAAAACGTTACTTTTTCAGCACTTAGACAATGTTGAAAAAGTTTAAAGAGTTCTGACTCTTTCAGATCGTTGCGAATCATTTCGTAAAATAATATTAGCATTTAAATAACCCGTTTTTCCGCGTTTTTGTCGAGTTCACAATTTTGAGCGCCGTGAACTATAATCTCCTTGACAGATCGAAGAACAAAATGAAATGCGGTTTTTTAGCTCATGAAAGAATCTTTATGCTTTAGAAGTAAACACCAAACTTCATTTTTTCTTCATAAGATAGGAGTGCCGTACATTAATTTAATGTGTTTTTAATACTCGTCCCACCTTTTTTTTAATCATAATCCCATTTATATGTGGGTGAAAAAATATTTTAGGTGTGATATAATCGTTGATGCTATAAAGATAATTTTTATTGCTCCTTGATCCATAAATGGGTTCATAAAAGCTTGGAAGCACATAAAAGCAACGGTTATTCTTATTTCTTTACTTTATATTTTTGTTTTTGTGTCTAAAAAAGTGTTTTTTTTACAAAACCTTTGGTAACAATCCTTGAGCCAAGGCTTGAAAATGTTTTTATTTATCCGTTCTTTCCTGAAAATAACAGGATAGGGTTACAGAGTGACACTAAAAAATTGGATTTTTTTGCATTTTTAGTGAAGATTTTTCAAATTTTTTCTTCAAAAATGTCCCCTATAAGTAAAGACTGACATGAGGAATTTTATAGGTCGATCGATCCCCGAAAATTGACCAGAGACAGAAACAAGCCCATTTTAACCTATTTTTTGAAAAAAATGAAGTTTTGTCTTAATAAAGGCTTTTTTTGAGTTCGACCCCCCCCCCTCCGAATCTGAGAGTTAGTGCCGTCAATGTCGATAACTGCTTTAATCTAAACACTTTCTTTTTTGGGCACGCAATGTTAAATATATGCAATTTTAGATTCAAAGACAAAAATGATAGGAACAACTATTTCTCTTAAAGGCGATAATGGTCACTATGTTAGTGGAAATGAAGGCCGCGAGCCACTGATATGCGACCGAAACCAGCCTGGTGGATGGGAAAAATTCACGATCGAAGATGCTGGAAATGGTAAAGTGGCACTCAAGTGTATGGGGAAATACGTTTCGTCCGAGAATGGTGAGCAACCAATTACTTGCAACCGAACCAGTGTTGGTGATTGGGAGAAATTCGAATTGATTAAGCATGGTGATGGGACAGTCTCGTTTAAAGGAAACAATGGTAAATATATTTCGAATGAAGGTGGCAAGCCAATGACCTGCGCTCGTGGAAACTGCGATGGTTGGGAGAAATTTCATACACATTAAATAGATAAAAAAAAAGTTTTGCATATAGCAAATTTTAATTTTGTAGCTACTTTGGCTCTTATATCCCATCGAATGTGGTCTAAAATAGAAAATTTTATTTTTTGAAATTTTCTCAAAAATGACCGTATTAGAGGTAATGTTATGCGGGAAACACGTTGGCAATGTTATTTTTGCGTAAAAACGCTCTCCATTTTTTAGAAAATCGAATATGTGCATATTAGCTTTTTCGAGTTATGTACTTTTCGAAATATAAAATTTTTCGATTTTAGACTACATTCAATGGGGTATAAGAGCCAAAGTAGCTCCTTACTTTTTTACGAATAAATGTTTGCTTGAAATAATTTATAAAACTAAACTTTGAATTAAACTTGAAATTTATTTTTTCACGGCATGTAGAGCGTTGATCAGTTTTTTTGCAGTGACACCAAAACCATTTGATAGGGATTTAAACTGGTGGAGATATGACCATTTGAAGTCGGGTACTGATTTCAAGAAGCCGACCTGCAGCACAGGGCTAAATAAAAGTCGGATCGAAAAATGGACTCCAAATTCGTACTCAGCGATCCAAAAAATGGTGGATATACTTTTATTTCAAAGAAAAAGGAAAAACTTTTTTACGGAGCCCTCTATTATATTGAACTTTTTTCCCTGAATCAGGGTCAGGAAAGCATTTTCAAGCTTTGGGAATGCGCGCAATCTATTTATCGTATAAAATTACCCCTAAAAAAGGCATTGTTGCAAAAATTCATAAAAAATTTTTTTTCGTGATGCTGCTGCAAAGTTTACCCCTTTAAGTGTCTTAGAAATAAACAACAAAGCAAATTTCATCGCTATACTTAAAAAAGAGGAGTGCCATTTCAATGAAACGATAAAATTAATTGTATAATTTTTTATTTGCTTCTCAACACACCTTAAACCCCTTAGATAGTAGGCGGAAAAAATTTTGTTGTTGATATTTACCCACATGTATGCCATGATTCCTCCTAAGAAGATAATTTTATACAAAATGTATACAAAACATTCGATTTTTGATCAGGTTCATAAAAGCGCATAAAAACAAAGG
Organism: Acrobeloides obliquus; assembly: GCA_034698545.1. Lineage (NCBI taxonomy): Eukaryota > Metazoa > Nematoda > Chromadorea > Rhabditida > Cephalobidae > Acrobeloides > Acrobeloides obliquus. Next base: position 334 of record JAQGBS010001312.1, on the reverse strand, counting down.
CTTTTCTTGTTTTCCATATTTTGTGTTTTCGTTCTTTTAGTTTGTTTCTAGGTCAGAAAAGCATTTTCTGATTGTTTTTGGAGTAAGTTTTGAAAGTTCGATTTTCGACCCCCGATGGATCCTCCTCGGGGGTCGAAAAAAAGCACAGCTTGAACGTTGTTGTTATTTTTTATGATTTCGGGCTTAAAAGTTACGTAACAAGTAGGAAAATAAAAGTATAGACTCGGTTTGTTGTTTAAATTTTAAAAATATATATATTTTAATTAAGAAAAACGATTTTTTGGCATTTTTCTTACAGTTAATATAATAGAAAAAATTTTATTTTGATTAAAAA
>JAQGBS010001311.1:0-16203 GCA_034698545.1 Acrobeloides obliquus | reverse complement strand
TTGGGTTATTGAAACGAAAATTCTGATTCATGTTTTCGTTTCAATAACCCAAAACAATGTTCAAATTGAATAATTTTTGTGTCATTTTGTTCGTCTCATTTAGTTATAAAAAATTGCTTTCATTTTATGAAAGTTTAAAAAATCGATTTAAAATTCAAAAAAGTTTGTGTATTACAACGAAGAGCTTGTACACAAATTCAAAATTTCAAACGCCATTTTCTCAAAAACTACAACGATTCAGAACATGCTGTAAAAACAAAAAATGTTCCATTTTCCATGAACTTTCTGCAAACTTTTTTCCCATTGGACTTTTTTCCCTCCTCTAATTTACTGTATTTGTATCAAACTTTAAACGCTCATATCTTCACGAGGAAGCCGTGAAGGCACAAAATTCCAAAAATTTATAACCAAGTTTGGGTATGAGGAACTTTTTGAGCCCGATTCCGGCAAAATCAAAGAGAGACAAGTTGATACAGTCAATTCTCGCTTTAGTGATCCTTCCCGAGAATTTTCCCGTCAACACGACCACGCAGGGATGCATTGCAAAAGTATAAATACAGTCAAACTCGATTTAGTGACCCCGGTCACAAATTGAGAGTTGACTGTAGTGTTCCTTGTAAGATTAAATTATTTTTTCAAGTTAAAAAATCTTGTCACACGTGAAAATTTGAAAAAAAATCCCATCCCGTGCACTAAAAATATATGTTCTAGACTTGGTAGAACCCATCAATTTTTTGTCAAAAATGAACCAAAACTGAATGAAAATGGAATTTGAAATCGGGCAAAAGTTTTCGTACTCGACCGGAACTCGAACCCCGACCTACATTCCAAGTGCACTACCATTGTGCTACCGAGACCTCCAACTGATGGAGCATGGCACACAGGTGTGTGTTAATACCTGTGTGCCACCAGTTGGAGGTCTCGGTAGCACAATGGTAGTGCATTTGGAATGTAGTTATGAGGTCCGGGTTCGAGTTCCGGTCGAGTACGAAAACTTTTGCCCAATTTAAAATGGAAGTATAACTTTTCGTACAATTGTGATTCGTACGAACTTTTCGTTGCCTGATTATCAATAAAATTCGTTTTGGTTTAAATACTTTCGTGACGAATTTTATTGATAGTCAGGCAACGAAAAGTTTGTACGAAAGTTCCGTACGAAAAGTACCGTACGAAAAGTTCATACGAACCACAATTGTACGAAAAGTTATACTGCCTTTAAAATCCCCTGAATTTCCACGTCTCGGTGTGTTAATCAGAGCTCAAAAATCCTCAAAAATAAGAGCTATAATGAAAATGATCAACGCTCGAAATCAAGTGATCATTGAACTGGGGTTGTGTGTTCGGTAAAAAAGAGTGAATCCGCAGACAAAATATTTCAACAAACAAACAAAAAGAGAATAACGGAAAGGAATCATCAACAGGAGGAGCTAAGCGCTAGCCCAACGGCAACCCGCACTTTGCTCTTTTTCTCTTCCCATCTCACTAAGAAAAGCCCTTTCTTTTGATGCGAAGGCAGCGCTTCAAGTTATGATGTCTTGGACATTTTAGAAGAAAAACGAGCATTGATAGGCCCAAGTTGACTTTTAGAAAACAGCAGCAAAAATGGAAAGTATAAATATTTTTGTGCTAATCACGTGTATTACACATGAAGAGACGCTAAATTTCATATGTAAAAATAATTAGTCTCATGGTATAAGAATATATTTGTCAATGTTCGTGATTGATTTTTATATAAATAACACAAATAAGCGCCCCGAAATCAGTGATCGTTGAATTCGAAAAAAGAAAAATTTCTACCTTGTATATAATTTCGCTTCGTAACATATAAAGAACGATCTCGAATTGATTACAACATGAAAGAAGGATGGCCGATTTGTTTAATGACCAGAGAAATGGGTCGCACTTTCTTAAAATAACTACAGCGTCACACAAAAAGTCACGAAAGCAAAAACATCGAAAAAACGATAATGTCAAAGAAACAAATTAAGAGATTTTGACTAAAAACTAAACAGGATGAGCCAAAAAAATCGTACTTTTGCGTGAAAAATTTTCAAAAAAATTTTTTCCAAAAATCATCTATAAGGGGGTTTTTCATGCGAGAAATCGATTGGATATTTTCTCGCATGAAAATACACCTTATAGGTGAAAATTTTTTGGAAATTTTTCGCCAAAAAACTCAAACGTACAGTTTTTTGGCTCACCCTGTATAGTTTTTAGTCGAAATTTCTTAATTTATTTTGACATTATCGTTGTCTCGGTGATTTTGTTTTCGTGACTTGTAGATATTTTAAGACCTGTCAAAAATTTTATAACTGTTGGTCATCTAGATAAGAGACCATTTGCCCAATACAGAGTGAGTCCAAAAAACTATACTTTTACTTTTTTTTGGTGAAAATTTTTCAAAATTCACCTAAAAATATTTTCATGCGAAAAATCGACTGCACACTTTCTCGCATGAAAATATCCGTGATTTTTAAAAAATTTCGCCAAAAAACGTAAAAGTATGGTTTTTTGGGCTCACCCTGCATTGGACAAATGGTCTTCTATCTAGATGACCAATAAATATAAAATTTTTCACATGTCTTAAAGGACCAGTCCGAGCGGAAAAAAGTTGCCCCTTTTTGTTAATATTCAGAAAGATCATAAAAAATAGAGCAATTTTTACAATAAATTCTGAATCTTCACGGTTTCAAGGTAATCGCTTGTGAAGCTGGCGAAACTTGAAATCTGTGTATTACAAAGAAAACATGTACCTGAATATAACCTGCTTGCTTGAACGATCGTTCCATCCCGTTATTGTGTATGCCAACTTTTTCCCGCTTGGACTAGTCCTTTAAAATATGTTCCAAAGAACGAACATGTGAAGAATAGCTGAACGGAAATGTCAATGAACAATGCTTTTTTAAATGTGTTTTTTGCTGTCTCATCATGTTTTATTGTCAGAAACAAATCAAATATTTACAAGCTGGAGAAAAAATGAACATTGTATTTTGTTGGCCGAGTTTTGCCACAGATCAATTGAAAAAAATCGGAGTGTAATCTATAGTCCACTTTTTCTTCAAATATTGATTAAATCAGAACTAAAAAAATCTGTTTATTGAAACGAGGAATAAAAATTTATTACTTAACAGGAATAAAAATGCCGAAGTAAAAACGTCAAAATTTTTTTGAAAAAACACTATATAGGGATAAAAAATGACAAAAAAACACGTTGGAACTACTATTTTTATATCAAACTCACTGGAAATTCTTGAATTTTCGCTTTTTGAAATTACTAAAAATAGATAGAATTCAGAAAGTTAGTAAAATAAGTAAATTCAAAAAAGGTGAAAATTCAAAGGTTTCCAGTGAGTTTGACATAAAAATAATAGTTCCAACGTGTTTCCTAGTCAATTTTTACCCCTATATAGTGTATTTTCAAAAAAATTTTTGACGTTTTTTCTTCGGCATTTTTATTCCTGTTAAGTGCGCCCCAGGAGTAGTAGCTCCATGATGTTCTATAAAGCTGTTCCTTATGTCTCAAGAATTAAGTGAGCCATTGTTAGTCTCAAACGGATTGATAGATTTTGAATTTTTTGATCACTGATTTATTTCGTTTCAATATACAATCAATGATTGAAGAAAAATGGACTATAATTCCATAATAATGATTTTTGTTACAATGTTGTTAATTACTAGTTGTATCATTTCAAACTCTTATAATTGTTATTATTGATAAAGTATTTATTTAATTACACTCTTTGAAATAAAAGAAAACTGAAAATGTTTGAAAATCTTAGCAATCATTTTTAAATTCACTTATTGTACTTGATTGACTCGTAATATAAGGTAGTACAGGGTGAGCCAAAAAAAAACCCTGTAATTTTGCGCTTTTGGCGAAATTTTCAAAAAAAAATTTGTTTTTAATTTTTAAAAAGCGTTTTTCAAGGGTTTTCGATGCGTGCAATCGATTTCTCGCATTAAAATATTCCTTATAGGTGATTTTTGAACAAAAATTTTGAAAAATTTTCACTAAAAAACACAAAAGTACGGTTTTTTGGCTCACCCTGTATAAGAAAACTCATAATCTTTAGTACCGGGAGCTGACCGCTCGGAGGGGAGAAGGGATTTCTCTGAGGGTGACTCCGAGCGGCTACTATTTTTTATGCCGGCGTGAAATTTATGCTATCATAAAATTAATACCGATATAAATTTTATGCCGGCAAAAATAAATACTAAATTTTTTTGAGAAGGTACCCATATAAAAGTGGTGCCGATCGTCTTCTCTCAGTCTCTCCTACAACTTTTGTTTTAGCACTGGGGGTTTAAAACAAGCGTTTCCTGAGATAGTCCGGACATACACACAGAAAGACAATCCATTTAATATAATATGATGATAGAAGATAATCTTCAGGGAATATTGTATCATAAAAGATATTATAAATTATTAATACAATCCGTATCCGCTACTGTTACGGAAATAATAACAATAATAATTAATAGAAACAAATAGTATGAAGAATGTTGCGGTCCTGGTAATTTGCTTCAAATTCGGCCAAAATTTCATCGATTTCGTTATCAAGATCCTCACATTCTTCCAGCTTAAAATAAATGCATCTATATAGTAGAAAAAGTATTTAAAAAAACATACTCTTTTACATAAATCACAAACAAATAATGCACCAATAGTAGCTTCCTCGTGATTATCTTGAATATCAATATTGATCACATGGACGCTTTCGCCTGTTGAAGATTCCCTGGTTTGAAGAAAGTCAACTATCTAAATGGGGCAAAAGTTGATTTATTTCATAACTATAAACTTTTTATGATTCTCTGAAATAAGACTTTCGACTCTGGCGGGATCGAACCCGCACCTATAACATGAAAGTCCAGCGTCCTAGCCATTATGCTATGCTGGCTTTTTTTCTCTTTCGGTGAAACAAGCTATACTAAAAAAAACAAACCTGATCATAAACTCGTTCCTCTAAACAAATAATCACATCAAACTTTTCCTTCGTTCGTTGAAACTTCTGTGGACGTTCTTTTATTCTGCGATTCCTATCCAACATATGAAGCAAGCCATTTTGCGTATACCTAAATTTTATCCGATTGTAATTCATTCTAATTAAACCAATAGAAATACATTTTGAACGAACCTAGTTATCGCAAAAATTTTCAATTAGATAAGATGAGAGGTGCCAGGTCTACTGATCGTTCAGAAAAGTGCTGATTTTGAGATGTCAAATCTAGCAAAATGCTGATGTTTTCAGTGTCAAATATGATTTTGGAGATACAAAATTTTGTCAAATTTATAAGAAGTATAATGGAAAATTAGCATTTTGCTTATTTTTGCTCCTAAAATCTGATTTTTGAAGTCAGATTTGTTGATGTTCTTGGCATTTCTGGATAAGATAGTAAAAAACATACAGATAAGAATCTTTATTCTTCAGATCATTATAAATCGAATCATAAGTTATCGAATCAAATTCGTACACATTCGGACGATCTATTGATGGACCTGGCAGTTTCACAGAATTTCCAGATCCGAAAGATTGAACTTTAAAGCCACGTTGCCTAAAAAGACATGATTTCAAAGGGTACTTTTCAGAAACGTACTGTACACCCCCCCCCCTTGCCGACGTATGGATCATACTATACAATATGATCTATACTTTATAGTAAGTTTCTGTAATACACCCAAAGTGGTGGAGAGTTTGGCTATATAAAGATTTCTCCTTAAATTCGACTCTACCTATCCTTGAAGGCTAAAACTACTCACTGCAAAAAACTATGAGCTTCCATACTTCGGTTCATATTACTTGAGCAACTAACAGCGAATTGCAATCGACCTGTCGATTTAATTGTATTCAACATTACAATGTATAGAAAAATATGTTCACAATCTATAAAACAAAAAGTAATGAAAAGCGCCGTTTAACTTTAATTATAAAATAATATTTTTAGAATTTTGTAATGAAAACATGCTGACTGTGGCACTAGAGCGGCATTTAATTTTACTTAAATTAGGTTCCATGCCCAATTTCAGGGGACCTAATTTAAGGAATCTAATTCAAGCACTCTTTCTCCTTATTTGGAATCAATTTTTCTGATTTTGAGTTCTAGGGGGTTTTCATGGTCTAAAAACACGACTCCGAGCGATTTGAGCCGGAATTTACTTTATAAATTTGCAAAGGACCTTATTTACGAATCTTACAATGGCGGCAAAAAAATTACACAAGCTTAAAACATATTATTTAGGTCTGGCTAGACTTTTCGTCGCGCGATCTTTCTACACTTCATCGAGATGTAATTGTAGCGCCGAGATGTAAGTCCTACTAAGGGTGTGCGCATACATGGGCAAGCAGGGGGTACTGCGCCCCAAAATACGAATTGATCCCAAAGGTTACTGTCGACAGGCGAAAAAGTCGAAATACGAATTCGTATACGAAATTTTTTTCGAAAAAAAATTTTCGAATTGGAAATACGAAATCGTAGTCAAATAGGAATTCGTATATATGTTTTGGACGTATTCGCCGTCAAAATACGAATTGGTCCATTAATTTTTCCCCCGATACGAGGAATTAGGGGGGGGGGGTACAGTACCCCCTCCCCTTTGCCCAAGTATGGGTGTGCGCTAGCAGTTCGAAAATTGCATTTCCGGACGCTAGCCGTTCGGAAATGCGCTAGCGTTTGGAAATAGTGCATTTTTCCCGAACAACGCGCGTACGGAAATTCGCATTTCCAAATGACTATCGTTCGGACACGATTTCCGGATGGCTAGGGTGCGCGCTAGCAGTCGTGAAACGCGTTTCACGACGATTTCCGGATGCTAGCAGTCTGGAAATCGTGTCCGGACGATAGTCATCTAGAAATGCGAATTTCCGGACGCACGCTGTCCGGGAATTGTGAAAATGAACTATTTCCGGACGCTAGCGCATTTCCGAACGGCTAGCGTCCGGAAATGCGATTTCCGAACTGCTAGCGCGCACCCCACCACTCAATGTAACTGGAAGAATAATCAGTAGACGAGGGATCCCAGGCGGCTACTGGAGCTTGACCGCCATCTTCCGATGGTCGTGGTCTTTGTTGACTATGTGAACCGCTATGCCGCACCACGGATTCACGACGAGAATTTATCGCATTATTATCACGCTGCATTTTTAAAATTGCTTGCTGAAAATTCCGGGTTGCAGAAGGGAATGGGCGAAAAAAGATGAAAGCAAAAAAATAGGCAAATTTTCACGAAAACTTGGTAAAGATGGCGTTTTTACGCTTCGGGAGTGCGCGCAATCGATTTATCGCATAAAATTACCCCCAATAGGGTCATTTTTACGAAAATAATTTTTCTTCCAAATGGTCGCAAAATGCACCCCTTTTTAGAGTGAAATCTCATATGAAAAAGCTTTTTTTCATTGTATGTTTTTTGTTCATTTATTTCCTCGAAACGTTTGAGAGAGCCACAAAATACCGTTCATATGTTTTCGCTTTAACTTGCAAGCCATCTTAAGAAAGAGTACATAGTAGATAAGTGTGCATAACAGTGGACTTATTGAGTGGTTTCAGCTGTCTCGCGATTTTCTTTTGAGTCATCTAGCGGTCGTATCGAGGAAGTATTCATTCCCGAAAGTAACAGAAAAAACTTTGCGATTTTCAAAATTGATATCTTTGTCTACAGGGTGGTCCAAAATAAACGGATTCCCCTATATAACAGATTGTTAAAGAGTGGTTCGATTTGTGATCACTTCATGAAAAAATTTTTTCAGCAATCCTTGCGAAAATGACTTTTTTGTGGTTAAAAATAAGCGAAAAATCGATTCCACGCATTCCCGAAGCATGAAAACGTACTCCTGACCCCGTTTCGGGTATTGATAAGGAGAAATTTTTATTGAAAGGTGAAGAATAATTGTTGTTATTTTTGAAAATAAATGTTATACATAAATTTGAATCAGTTTTATCAAGATGTAGGGGAGGATATCGTGAGACCCGGATAACCGAAACCGGTTCAGGAGGACGTTTTCATGCTTCGGGAATGCGTGGAATCGATTTTTTGCATATAAAACCCCATATAGGGTGATTTTCCTGTAATATCTTTTTTAGATTGCTTGGTTAGAATTTATAACCTATTCGAAATGAGAAGTCTCATTTTTTGGGTAATTTTGGTATGGATTTATATGATAAATGCGGTCTCGGATCCATATGCAACATTGGGTATTTCTCGATCTGCTTCTCAGAAAGAGATAAAGAGGGCTTACAAGAGGCTGGCTATGGAATGGTAATGTTTTTACTGAGAAAATAAATTTCACGCAGTCCCTCGGGGCTGCGTACCGTTTGGTTTTTATACCACTTTTAGAGATATTACACAATAAGGGGGCAAATTAGGGGGTTACCTCCTAAAAATTAAAAAATTTTCAAGTTTCAAAAAATTTTTTTCAGCTATTTCATTAAATTTTTTTAATTAAAAATTTAGGAGGTTACCCACTAAAATTTGAAATTTTGAATTTTTCGAGTTTCTAAAATATATATTAATGTACTTTAAGGCATCCCGATAAAAACGATAGTCCTGAAGCCACTGACAAATTTATGGAAATTAGCCAAGCTTATGAGGTTTGTTTTTTTGTCTATTTTGTTTGTTTATATTCCAATTCATTGTTAGGTTCTATCAGATCCTACTCGAAAAGAACGTTACGATAGATTTGGCGCATTCGATGAACCACGTCAATCTCAACACGGGCATCATTTCCATTCTCATTTTGAAGATTTAGTAACTAATTGTTGAGTAGAATTTTTTATTAAAAAAATTTTTTAGTTCAATTTTGCATTCGGCGGATCCGAAAATGGCGGAAAAGCTTCGTTTTTTGAAAACCACCGGATAAATTTTCGGATGTACACAAATTCTTTGTTAGACAAATCTTATACAAAACCTTTCATAATTTTTGCCTACTCCCCATATTGTCACTTCTGTTTCCGTCTAGAAGGTATATGGAAAGAGGCTGTTACTGATCTTGAATCTTTGGGTAAGCTCTAAAATATGCATGTATAGGCAGTAGCGGCACTAGGGGTCAAAAAAGGGGCCAAGACCCCGGGAGGCCAAATTTTTGGCCGGTCTTCCAAAACATAAGGAAAGACCTTTAGGAAACAATTTTCATTTTTTCAAGTTTGGAGGGGGCAATTTTCTCATCTGTCTCCCCTCCTGACCCTGCCACCGGATCCTCCCTCAAAATTTCAGAGCTCCTACGGCCTTGTACATGTAGAATCAATTTTTAGGCTATGGCATTGGCACTGTAAACGCTATGATGGATGGAAATCTATTAGAGAAATTCCGTGTGAATCAGCTTCCAGCGCTCATGGTTTTAGTAGAAGGAAGAGTTATCCATTTTCGAGGTGACTTCCGTGGACTAACTGCAAAGGCGATTCGAGTATTTGCCAGAAATGTTATTCCGAGTACATTTATGCAAAAATTGAATGATTTTAATGGCATGCGGCGGTTTTTGGATTTATGGCAGTCTACGAATAAGGTGGGCGAACTTTTCTAAAAAAAATAATATATACGTTGTGTCGATTCTGGAATTCAGCTGATCAGGATCAGCTAGTCGATCTTGGAATTCAGGATCGACTAGCCAAGATCAGAGCTCCAGGATCTACTAGCTGATCCTGGATCGGCTGAATTCCCGAATTAGCTAACCGATCCTGGAATTCAGCTGATTCAGGATAGGCTAGTAGATTCTGGAACTCAAAATCTACTAGCCATCCTGGATTGGCTAGCCGATCCTGAGTCAAGATCGGTGTCCCAGGATCAGCGTAATTCCATTATCGGCTACAACATTATAACCTATGCTCTTAGGTGTCGATAATCTTTCTTGGCACTCAAGAAGAGCCTCGGCTGCGATATCTACTCACGGCTATGAGTAATTCACAGCTTGCCCGATTTGCTTACGTCAATATGGCAATGCTAAACAGCGATATTGTCTCGCTAAAAGAAGCCCTAGATATTAAATGTACAAAATGTGAAAGCATATTGATTTTTAACGAATTTCCAGAGGTTGAATTGTGGTCTTCTATGCAAAATAATTCTATTTTTAGAAAGGTCCAATAGCAAAAATGACTCAACCAGAAGGTCAACTGACTACTGAACACATAAGCGGATTATTGGAAAAGCACAAATTCCTCATGCTACCCAGAGTAGGAAAACTTTTGCAATGCACTGCACGGATTTTCCGGAATTTTTTGCACGTGGAAAGTGCGCACGGATTTCCTGCACCGATTTTCCGCACATTTTTCATACCAAAAAGTTAAATAAACACAAAAATTTTTACATCGAAAATGAGAAAAATCAACAAAAAATTTCAAGCAAAATTCAAAAATTGTTTAAAATTATGGAAAACGCTTTCCTAATTCAGGGAAGGCGTATTGTGTATTGAAGCAAAAAATTGCAAACATGCGATTTTTTGGGATATTTTTTAGTCAAAAATCGCATTTTTGCTACTTTTTGCTTCAATAGAAAATATGCCTTCCCTGAATCAGAAAAGTTTTCTTTTTGTTTAGCTTTCGTCTATGCACGTTTTCGACGAGCTTTGTCCGGTATCTTCGAGGACACAGCGGTATCTATGCGTGATATTACCAGTTGCAGATTCTGCGACTGGTGCTAAATATGTGAACGTGTTGCGTAAATTTGTACAACAGGAGGGAAATCGGATGGTTCAAGATCGTATTCGAATTACGTATATTTATATCAATCAACAAGAGAAGTTTATGGAAGAATTTGGCAAGAATTTTGATAACGATGATGTAGGACTTTTCTGTTAATAACAAGAGAGCTCACTCGAATAAATTTGTTAGCACAAACGAAGTGTTCTTGTCTTGTGGCGAAACGAATATGTCATGGCAAAATACATTTGGCTTCAAAATCTCATTTCCATCGACGAAGATGTTTTGCACAAAACTTTTGACAAACTTAGAGAAGATCTCTACTTAATCCAACGTGGCACGATTCGGCTGGAGAATTCGGCAAAACTGGTTAATTTGGTATAAATTTTTTTTAGTATAGACTTTAATGGAACGAAGAGGATGAAACGATACGAATGAACGAAACCATATTCAAGGTTTTCGTGTCAATATTCAGGCAAATTTAAACCCGACGGATTTGAATTTGCCTGAATATTAACACGAAAACCCTGAATTTGGTTTTCTTTTCATTCGTTTCGTTTTAAATTTTCATTCCATTCAAGTCTGTGCCAAATTTGTTAGTAAGCTTGAAAATCCTTTAACTTTTCAAGGTTGATGAATATGGCGCTTCCTGGTTCACTCGACTTTCTCGTCGCGCTGTTCGCATGGCGGAAACAATGTGGTTTCATGTTACAAAAGAAGAGGCTTTGCCTGTTCTCAGCGTCATTGGGACTTTTGTGTTTATTCTTTTCATCGGCTATGTTCTCAACTTTTTGATGGTGGAGGATCGACATAAAAAAGTTGCACCTGTTAGTTTTATTTTTAAAATTTTATTCACTTGTTATTATAAAAGAAGAAGGGTGTTGCCCGTCTCCTATTGTTCACATAAAAGAAGAACGAATAATGACTTTTTCAAAAGTTTTTAAGTATTTTTACAAAATTTTATTATCTAAAAAGGCCCAAATTGGGTTATCATTCGCTAGGATAAGAAGATCCATAACTAGGCAGAACAACAAACAAGTTCGTTTTTGCAGGAAAAAATTTCAAAATTTTATATTTCCCTACTGAGTGAGCCAAAAAACTATCTTTTGCGTTTTTGGTGAAAATTCTCAAAAATTTAAAAAAAAGTAATCTATAAGGGGTATTTTTATGTGAGGAATCGATTGCACGCATAGAAAAACCTTGAAAACGCTTCCCAGACCGTAAAATATCAAATTGTCGTATTTTCAAGTATTACAGAAAATGATTGAAATTGCTGTTTTTTAAATTATATTTCATAGTCTGAGATGGGTTTTCAAGGTTTTTCGGTGCGCGCAATCGATTTCTCGCATGAAAATACCCCTTATAGGTGATTTTTGAAAAAAAATTTTTTGAAAAATTTTGCCAAAAAAAGTATGGTTTTTTGGCTTACCCTGTATTTTCCCTGAACAAGAAAAAAGCGCCTGTTTTTCAACTATTGAAATTTTCATTTTTTAATCGTTTCTCTAGGAAAGACCATCGGAGTTCAAAGAGCAAAAAGAATGGCATCCGGAGGATCCAAAAATAGCGCCGCAGCGAAATCCATCTATGAAATCCACTTCTTCGACCAAATCCATCAGGTAACATAATTTATATAAAATTTATATGTTGTACCCCTATTTCGAGTTTCACCCGACTCTGAGTCGAGCTCCCGATTTTGAGAGTCTCGAAATTGGGTACCCCATCAGCATACTCATATGTTGTGCATTTACTACTGTTTCTCACTTCTATTTTATCTATCGGAGTTTGTTCAACTTACCATTAAAGCTATGACATACCTTTTTTCGAGTCCCCAAATTCTTCTCAATTCGAGACCTCCCAATTTTTGAGTCGTCTCAAATTAATCACCTGATTCATAGTCTGGTGAAACTTGAAATCGGGAACAACATATATATCATCGTTCAAAAAATTTTTTAAAGAATATGGCGAGAAATGGAATCAATGATCCACGAGCTTCGAGCAGAAACCCAATTCGGTCTAATTCGGCTTCTCAAACCAGGGTGTAGATCGATTATCATCTTGGTCGACAATGAATCCAAGGACACCTTACTACATCAGTTTGCACTTCATATTTGGCCGCTTAGAAAGTAAGGCTCGATTTTCGCTCAACTTTTGTACTATAAATTTTTTAGCAATAAAACATTTTCATTTGGCTATTTGAATGTGAACAAAAATCTTGTGTGGTTCAGAACTCTTCTCGAGCATACGCTTCCTGTAGATTCGGAAAATCCAACCGCGAACTCCCAAGTTGCACAAGCGATGTTCGAGCGACTGAAGGTAAAGTTTGATGAAAAAAAGAAGAATTTTGATTACACATGAGCAATGGGGATGGGATCAACGACCAAAAATGCGAATTGGGTCTATTACCCATTTCGCATTTTTGCGGAAAAAATGTGAATTGGGCAAGGGTCAGCGACCAAAAATGAGAATTCAATTTTTTTTCACATGTTTGCGAATTGGGGCTATAACAAGTCGAATTTTCGCGAGTTTGGTATATAAAAATGCGAATCATGTCTCCCCTGCCCATGTATGATTTTGATTGTTTAGTGCATAAATCCAAAACAAACTTTGGGCACGGTCCTAGTTTTATGCGGATGGAAACTCTACTTCTGTATGTATCATCCAATGCACAAAGCAAGCAAGAAGAACTTTGTCGGCTTCGATGATGACGAAAGTTCTAGCGATTCTGATGACAAATTTAAAGAATCCAAAGAGGTAAGAGCTATGAACAAGTTCTCAAGAATTTCGGCATATAATCGAATGAACCGATTTGAATGAAACGACATAATGGAAAAACTAATAAAAAATTTTTCCTTTGGAAAAATTTATATTTTTTCCCATGAAAAAAAAAATATTCTCATGGGAAAAAATTTGCCTATAGGAAAAATTTTTTATTGGTTTCTTTCCATTATATCATTTCATCCGAGTATATGCCAGAATTTCCATGTTTAGAAATCTCTTAAACGTGAGCTCAATCTGGACAATGTATTGAATGGCTTGTCGAATTTCTTAGACCGTCTTTTGGAAGGCTCTATCCGAAGATATTACATTCCTGAGTGGCCAGATAATTTGAAATGAACATCATTTTCTAATGGTGCTTATAAGTTGTAGCATTTTATAGTCTTTCCTTTTATAAATGATTATAGAATCTCGTAAAGTTTCAGTTGTAATTTTCTCAATTTTGGTCTCTTAATTTGAACATGGCGCACAAAAAAATGTGCAAAACTTTGAATATCCGTAAAAACTTTGAGCTAGGTCTTGAAAAAATCTGAGTTTCTCAGATCTTGAAGATCCCTTGTGGTAAAAAGTCGAATTTTTTGCACGCTCTCGAATCGCTGCGAATTCTCTTTCGTAGTGTTGGCACTTAATTAACACGTTTTTATAGATATTCAAAACTTTTTGCACATTGTACTGTGTTGAAGACGAAAAACTGTTTCCTAGATTTTTAATTGATGACAGCTTGTTAGATATTTTCCTAATCTAGTCAGGTGCCAAGAACCATCTTTTAAAAAGGTCATAATATATTTTTTTAAATATGATATTTTCCATATTGGTGCAATTTTTGCAGCTAATCCTACTACATTAAATGTGTAATGTCTGTCTGTCTGTCGGACGATCTCGGGAACGTTAGATTTAAACCCCCAGTGCTAGAAACAAAAGTTGTAGGGAACGATGAGAAGACGATTGACATCAAAATCACAAAAAATTTATTTATTTGATCGTTTTATTCGGTCATTTCATTTGTATCGTTCCATTCTCTTTGTTTCATTAGAGCCTCTGCCCATTTTACTCTAGAGTAAAACGCTCATGGGTGCTGCTCGGGGTCATTCTCGGGAAATTTCGAGTGAAAACAGAAAGCGCTCGGCCGGCCCTGGTACTTTTATAATTTTTTAAATGAAAATTTTATGTGTAAATGTAATTTTTATAAAATAAAATTTTTTAATTATAAAAATTGATTTTTATTGCAAGCATTGGCTTATATTCCAATACATTTTTTACCAAAAAGAAAAGAAAATAAACACGATAGTAGCTAATGAGCTCAACGAAAAAACGTTTAACTACGGTGAAGAAAATTTTGCATGCCGGGAGAGGAAATCCACCTGAATTCCCACCAGACACAAAAGCCATCTTTGATTATGAAGTCCTCTTACCGTTAGTGGATGTCAATAATGAAGGTTTTCCAGAAGACCGGTTTGTGTTTCATTTAAAGGGTGTATAACAAAAACCGGAATTTGGGCGATTTTTTCATGTTTTTTCGACCCGAAATTTTTTCAAAAATGACCCTATTAGGGCTAATTTTATACGGCGAATCGTGCGCATTTTCACGCTTCCCTGATCCTGATTCAGGGTAAATTAATAGATGTTGAATTTTCGCTTCAATACACACTCTTATTTCCCTGAACCGTTTTTAAGCTTCGAGAATGCGCACAATCGATTCTCCGCATGAAATTACTCTCAGAAATATAATTTTGAGGGAGAAATTTGAAAATTTTTTGATTTTTACTTCAATACACACATCTATTTCCCTGAATCAGGGTCAAGGAAGCATTTTCACGCTTCGGGAATGCACGCAATCGATTTTTCGCATGATTTTAGGCCTATATAGGATGTTTTGTCAAAAAAATTTCGACCGAGATTAGTCCCTAAATGTTACCCATCCTTTAAGAAAATTTTTTTAAAGTTCTTGTTACAAATCCATTGACAATACAAAGAAACCATGGCCCGATGGCTATGGGAAACCCCTGGAGCTGGTTTTCGGCAAAAAGTTCCAGCTACCAATTTTAGAAACATGTCTAACAACTATGTTAGTTGATGAAGTAAGTTGTTTTCATTTTTGTCGTCGATTAAAAACTGCTTAAGATAAGTCAATTTGATATTGATACTAGAGAAGTTTTAACATATCCAATGGTATCCAAAAAGCTTCGTGATATTTCACATGCCGAAATGGAACACACTGAAGTTCACCATGAGCATCATTGTGCAGCTATGGGGCCCATGAAAACTGGATATGAAATCTTAGATGATCTAATTCAAAATCCCCGTCCGCTTCGATTCATAATCCATTTGATTCAAGTACTCCAACCCTCCGACTACGAAGCTGATAGCTGGCAGATGAATAGCGAGAAAAAATTAGAGAGTGTTGAGACTTTAAGACTTGAAGGGAATGAACTTTTCAAAAAAGTTAGTCAGGAGTACACTGTGCACGGTGCTCCAAAACGTGCAAAAAGTGAGGAATACCCCAAAACGCTATAAAATCGTTCGGAAACTTTTTGTAGGGGTTTTTCTGTGTGAGAAAATCGACTGCGCGCACAGAAAGTCGATTGCGCAGCATGAAAACGCTTCCCTGATTCAGGGAAGGGGTATAATGAAGCGAAAATTAACTAAAATTTGAATTGTTCGTCGGAAAAATTCGTCAAAAATTGAAAAATTCATATCATTAGCAATGCATTAAAGCGTTTTATCAAGCTTTTTTGGGTGTTCCCATTTTTGGCACACTTGGTGATCCGTGTGTGGTGCAAAAGTTTAAGATAACCCCAAGTTTGT
>JAQGBS010001310.1:0-16209 GCA_034698545.1 Acrobeloides obliquus | reverse complement strand
TAATTCAGAACACGCGCTCCCTTTAGGGCATTCATTCAATTGGGAGTTTCCGAGGAGCAGAGAGGGACTCCGCCTTGAAATAGGCCATCAGACGAACGAACGAAAAGGGAGTTCTTTTCACTCTTTTTAGAAAAAGAGCCGCCAAGTGCTTCCGTCGTCCCACCCTTTGATTTGGATGGTGAAACTTAAATCTAAACATTTATATCCGGAAGCAAAAAAACGGCAATTTAGGTAAATTAAATTACGTAAGCAAGCTTTTTTTGCCGAGAGCGTCAAATTTTGTTAAAGAATAAACAAAAAACGGATGATAAAAGTTCATTGTTCTAATTTTATTTTTTAAGACAAACTTTTAAACATGTGATTTTAGCATGTCATCTGACAAGGGGGGAAAAAGAAAAATTCAGGGGTTTCGTGTCAATACTAATTTAAACAAGGTCGAGACGCCGTCTCGATTTGAGTCACGAATTCGAGACGCAAGTCGAGACGTTTAGCATCTTGACTTGTAAGTAACTGTCCGATCGCTTTTCAAAAATTTCTTTCGACCTATTGTACAGGTCCTCCAACTTTATGTCACAAGTGAAGGAATTATCTGCGAATGGTTCGATTTGATAGTTCTATATCGGCTTCCTCTTAGTCACTGCACTATCGAGCGCCAACTTTTTCCCCCTTATTCTCGTGAAACAGACTAAATGGAATAATTTATTTGTTTCTTTATTATTATATACAGTTTTTTTCAAAAACTGAGAACGGTGGCAACAACAAAAAAATTAAAGCTTTTCAAAATGGATATATTTAGAGATTCAAAAATCGTCGAAGCCTCATTTTAGGACAAGCTTCTCGTCGGACACAGGCAGAAGCATCGTCATTTGTTAGCCTAACATGACCTTGCTTACATTGGCAGGCTGGCGGACCGCAACGAAGCGAGACACAGTTGGTTTTCTAAAAATAATCATATTTAGCTATAGGAAATTTTTTGTACAGGGTGTCAAAAAAATGTAAAATTTTCGTGATGAATGTTGGACCTGGAAAATTTTTTTCTAAAAATGACCCGGGGTAATTTGATGCGAGGAATCGATTGCGCACACTCTCGAAATGTGAACACGCTTACTTGATCCTGATTCAGGGTAGCGTATTGATGCGAAAATGAAAAAAATTTGGATTTTGATCGAATATTCGACGGGTTTTTCTATACGAGAAATCGATTGCGCGTGTTTTCGAAACGTGAAAACTCTTCCTTGTCCCTGATTCAGGGGCAAGGAAGTGTTGAAGTGAAAATATATCCGGTTAAAATCCGATTTTTTGTTCATTTTCGCTTCAACACGCTACCCTGAATCAGGTGCAAGGAAGCATTTTCACGCTTCGGAAGTGTATTCAATTGATTCCCTGTATCAAATTACCCCGGGTCATTTTTAGAAAAAAATTTCGGCTACAAAATTCATGAAAAAATCACGAATTCCACTTTTTTGGGACACCCTGTATTTGATTGATTCTTTGCAAAAATGTTCCAAAAACTTGTTGACTCAACCGTAAACGATGTTTTCCATGAAAAATCTCAATAAAACATTTTTGATTACGTAGTCCATAAAAATAGCCCCCAATAGCCCCATTATGTTCGTGTTTTTTGCCCTTTTATCTTGCATAATGTTCTCTGAGAATTCAGAAGGGAAATATTAAAATTTCAATCATTTTTTACGTGACCTCATATATTTTGAAACAATTCAAAATATTGGATTTTCAATTTTTTTTGAAACGAATAAAGCTGGGAAAACATCTTTTGTTTTAAGATTTGAGAGGAGAATTCCTCAGGGAAAAAAAGAACTCACGAGTGGTTGATTCAAAAAGTGCTAGTTTCATTGAAAAACTATTCTCTCAAGTTTTTAAAATGGAAAAAATGTGTGTTATCAAGTTCAACAGATTTCAACAACAAAAAATGTGTTACCACTAAAATATTGCCGCAATGTTTTTCGCCACAAACATTAGTACATTCTCTGTATTCAGCATTTTGTGGGCATCTGGGATCTTGGGGTTTTTCTTCGGCTTGTCGTTTTCCAATTGATTTTTGTAACATTTCTAAAATCTTGTATATTCGAAGGAATAATCTCGAATGAAACGAAAGGGTTTGAAACGATATGAATGAAACGAACACAGATGAAACGAATACAAATGAAACGATCAAATAAAACGATTTCATTTCCAGACAGAGTCCGAAAACGGATTTGAATTTGCCTGAATATTGAGACGAAAACCCTAAATTTGGTTTCGTTCCATTATGTCGTTTCATTCGAGTCTATGCCCACAAAATTAGCCGCTAAAACTTCATATTTTTGAATTTTATGATGTCTGGCTTTTCGTTTCAATACATTTTTCCCTGATTCAAAGAAAATTTTCGAGTATTTTTTTTATTGTCAGTGTTTTATTTTGTTATTAACTCACCAAAATCTGGGCAAGTTTCAATGTTGACGCATCCATCAGCTATTTTCCCAGCTGTTTTAAGAACATTTCCCTCCTTGCATCTGCATCCCGGAGAGCCGCATCGAAGTGAAAAGCAAAAATTATTCTAAACTTCCTTAAATTAAAAAAAAAGAACGCTTAAAAATAATTGATGTTCAATTTAAAAAATTTTGATTCGAGGCATGATTTTTTTTAGAGCAATTATTTTAAAAAATAAGGCTGCACGCTAAAACGAAAACCCTGAATCAGAGTTTTCGTTTCAATAACTCAAAATAATTCTTAAATTAGATCAATTTGGTGCCGTTTTGTTCGTCTCGTCGAGCTATAATGTCTTCTCTGTTTTTTAAATACATCAAATTTTTAAAAAAAAATGAAAAATTCAGGGTTTTCGTGTCAATACTCCAACTAATTCAAACGAGGTCGTTACGTCATCTCAACTTGAGTCACAAATTCGAGACACAAGTCGAGACGTTTAGCGTCTCAAATTAGTTGTAAGTCGAGGCGTTTAGCGCGCAGCCTAAGTGAAAAAATATAGAATTTTCCTCTAAAATCTGTGTTTTGTGTGTTGAAGTAAAAACTATGACCTGCAAAAGATTTCCACAATGCTTTTCAGGACAAAGATTTGTACAATTCGAAAACTCGGCATTCTCTGGGCATTGCATAGAAACATTGCCTGTTACAACTTCTCGTTTTTGTGTTACTTTTGACGTATCTTCTAAAATGAACTTTCAAAGTACGTTTTTTAAATATTTTGTTAAAAAGCGTTCCAAGAATTTTTTTATTGTGCAAAGTCCTTCAAGCATAGTACCTTTTTGGCATTCCGCTTCCGGTATACATTTATTGGTTTCACCGTCTAAGGCATAGCCTACGTCACAAAAACAGCCTGGAACGCACATTGCTACACAGGCTTTCAAAGAGTTTGGTTCTAAAACATCGGCACAAGTCTTGGGACAAGCCGAGCCACATTCTTGATAATGCATATTCTCCGGACATTCGAATGAGGGACCTTCAGCACAAATTCCAGAATCAGTACAGAACGCATTTTGGATTTCACCTGAATGGGAGAATACGATAATTCATAGCTCAACTCACCTTTACAATCTTCATCTGATGTACATTCTGTTTCGTTAAACGATAAGGCAATTTGAATAAAAGATATAGAAAGAACAAGAAGAGTCTAAAAAAATGATAAACGAAAAAAAATAAAACTCTATAGTCCGTTTCACCCAAATAAACTAAAAGTTGCCAGATCGGACGGTTAGCACACTGCAACACACGAATTGTTTGCACAAACTTTTTAGTTTACTTGAGTGAAAAGGACTATGTAATTTTGTTGATCAGTCTTTAAAAAGTTAATTTATTGATTAAAAAAAACTTACGACACGCCACATATTTTTCTGTAGAAATAAACACTAACCAAAATATGTGTGGGGAAAATAATTTGTTTGTTATTTCTTTTCTTTCTGATCGATTGCCTTTTATTTATATGCTCATTCCTGGTTCACAGTGTGTAAAATGAGATGGACAAAAATCGGCGGGCTTTTCGTCAAAGTGTGAATGAGTAGTTGCGCTGCTAGATGATGACGAAGATACCACTTTTGTTCTAAATTTTTGCCTTCCAGTTGAACTCTGATTATTGACGGAATGAATCACCAAATGAGCGAACAATTGTTTATAAATAAGTTGACTTATGTGATCAAAATCAAATCAAGTTTACTATCATGTACTTAAAGGAACAGTCCACTGGAAAAAAGCACTATGAAAAATTATATATTCTAAAAGTTCAATGAAAAATGGAGCAATTTTTGTTTTTACGGCAAATTTCGAATTGTTGTATTTTTTGAAATAATTGCGCTTGAAGTTGGTGATCTTTTAAAATCTGTGTATTACAACGAAAACGAACGCAGTGAAAATTCGTTCCTGAATCAATAAAAGTTGTGTATTGACGCGAAAATTTAAAAAAAAATTTCATCGACTTACGAAAACTATAAAAAATTTTGAATTTTCGCGTCAATACACAACTTTTCGTCCCCTGATTCAGGGACGAATCTTCACTGCGCTCATGTTTTCGTTGTAATATACAGATTTCAAAAATCGCCAACTTCAAACTCAATTATCTCGAAAACTACAACGATTCAGAACATGCCATAAAAACATGCGCGTATGGCCTAATGGCTAGGATCCTGGCCATTCCGCAAAAATTAACCCGCAAAAGTTTATAACATCAAATTCGTGTTCACTACATAGACCCCCTCCCCCTGACCGGAAATTTTTTTCCTAAAAATGACACTTATATAAGTTATAGGGGCAATTTTATGTGGGGAATAGATTGCGCTCATTTCCGAGTCCTGAAAATGCTACCCTGATTCAGGTGAAAATGACCATTTTCGATTCAAAAACCTAATTTTTTCCTGAATCAGGGGCAGTGAAGCATTTTCAGGACTCGGGAATGAGCGCAATCGATTACCCATAAAATTGCCCCTATAGGTGTCATTTCTAGAAAAAATTTCGGGTCCCAAATTCATGAAATCCAATTTTGAACTTGAGGCTGTAAGTGGGACACTTAAAGTGTAGTATAGTTGAACTTTTTTTTGTTACTACGGAACTTTTTCTCTTTCAAACTCTTAATTAATAAAACATTTTGTATTAGTGAACATTCAGCATGTCTTTAAATTTCGCGCAAATTGGCATTCGTGCGTTTTGGTGCGCGTATTGGTTCAGTTTTAAATTCATGTAAAAACTTATTTATGAACATAGAGAATTGGCATTTTCAGATGAGAACAATACTTTCTTATTTGAAAATTTAAAAAAATCGCATTATTGAAAAAAAAGATTTTGCGAAAAAAAAATTTTTTTAGAAAAAAATTATTGAAAAAGCTTTTATTTTCGAATTTTTAGACCAAAAATACTGAAAATGTTGTTTTTTAATTGCTCCTACATTTTAAAAATCGAGTTTAATACCGTTTCCTTCGCCCGATGGCTCATTCGAACGCCCTAATCACCAGATTTTTTTAGAAAAACTATCTTCACACGTACCTTCACTGAATCAGGGAAGCATTTTCAAGGTTCGAAAATGTGCGCAATCGATTTTCCGCATAAATTTACCCCTGAGAGGTCCTTTTCAAAAAATGATAAAAAATTGTTTTGGAAAAAAAAACTACGTGGGCTCGCTAATCCTTAGTAGTATCAACATTTGTAAATATATAAAAAATGAAAAATTGATCCTTCAAAATTATTTTCTAGAATCAAGATTAATTTTGCTTGGATATTTTAAACCAATAAAATGTCAAGAGATGAAGACGATTCAAAAAGTCAAACCTCTAGTGTAGCCACCGATGAGGCTAGTGAAGAAGAAGGAGAAGGAACCTATGTTGTCCGCGAGATTTTAGACCACTGCAAAAAAGATGGTGTCAAACATTATTTAGTAGGAAGGTTTTTTTATATAATATCTAATCTAAATCAACTTTTGCTAGGTAGCATGGAAAGGTTGGGACAACCCAGAAGATAATACTTGGGAACCCGAGGAAAATCTGTGGGGTGCCAGAGATGCTATAAAGAAGTTTTGGAAGAAGAAAGGTGTTGATAAATCAATTGAAATTAATGTAAGCTTATGAAATTATATAGGGTGGGCAAAAAAGTGGCTTTTTTTCTTTTTTGGGACCCGGAAATTTTATTCTAAAAATGAGTTCTCTATTGATAATTTTATGCGAGGAAATCATTCCTGAAGCTTGAAAACGACCTGACTCAGGAAAAAATTGGTTTTGAAGCGAAATGGTTATTTTTGTTTTTCGCATTTTTTAATTGGAAATCACTCTTCTATGGGTAATTTTATGCGAGAAATCGAATGCACACTTTCGAAGCATAAAAACGATTCCCTGATACAGAAAATGACAATTTTCACTTCTTTACAAATAATCATTTTCGCTTCAAAATCAATTTTTCCCTGAATTGGGTTCAGGAAAGCGTTTTCACACTTCAGGAATGTGCGTAATCGATTCCTCGCATAAAATTATCCCTAGAGGGCTTATTTTTAGAAAAATAAATTTCCGGGTTCCAAAAAATAAAAAAGCCACTTTTTTGGCCCATCCTGTATAAAGCGGATAAATCTGTCATTTTAGGAAAAAGTTGAAGAAAAGGAGGAGGAAGATGATGATGATGGAGAATATAGAGTTCAGAAAGTTATTACACATCGTTTGTAAGTTGTTATATTGCTTTAAAGGTGGAGGGCCGATTGAGGCAAGTTATTGCAAAAAAAATTTTCTCGACAAACGTAAAAAATGTTCGAAACGATGAAAAAAATACTGTTTTTAGGAAAAAAATTTGGCGCTTTTTGGCCATTTTTAAGAGTTTTTTGGTCTTTTTTACAGCAAGTTTCAATCAATAAAAATTTTAAAATAGCCAAAAAAACACCCAAAAAAATTTTTTTGATTTTTTCTCGAAAACATTATTTTTTTTCATCGAATATTTATTTTTTACGTTTGTCGAAAAAAATTTTTTGCGATAACTCGCCTCAATCGGCCCTTTAAGTACCATAACATGACTATATACAGAATGGTCTGAAAGAAGTTTATTAATTTTCATAATGAGTACCGGGAGATCGAGTTTTTTTGTTATGGGGGACACGAATATGAAGGAATTTTTTGATTTTGACTATGGGAAAGTGGAGAAAATCGATCGTTGTGAAGTTTCACCCGCGATTTTTTTATATCGTTGTGAAAAGTCCTATAGCCTTAGTGTAGAGGTACTATCTGAGATTAAAATACAATAAAATTCCTTCGGATTTATGTTCTCCATATCCGAAAACTTCCAAATACAAAAACTTAGTGAAATGGAGCCATTTTTGGAAAATTTTTTTCAAAATTTGATTTTTTCGCATTGTCCCCTACAACTTTTGTTTTAGTACTGGGGTTTCAATCTATCGTTCTCGAGATTGTCTGCACGCTCATTACTTTTAATGTATTAGAATTTTCTTCATAACAGATTTTTCACAATTTGTCATAAAAATTGATGTTCTACAAAGTTGTCTGAGTTCACGACGAACAACTTTATAGAACATTTTTTTGATATAAAAAATTCCTTTATGAAGAAAATCTTTATGAAAATTAAATGGGGGCAAACTTTTCCGACCATCTCTGTAAAATAGTAAATCTTTTTTTAGATATAAAGACTTGAAGAAACAAGGAATTATCATCGACAGTCAGTTTAAACCAGATCAAATCCTTTACCGAGTATGAATTTTGACTTTTTTTAATGAGATTTTTTCCTAGGTTCGATGGGATGGATACTCGCCAGAAGATGATACATGGGAACCCGAAAAGCACATGAAAAATGTTCAAGCTTTTATTGAATATCAGAAAAAGAACCATCTAGGTATATTTTGATGCAGTTTTACAGGGTGTATAAAAAACCGGAATTGGGCGATTTTATCATGTTTTTTTGATTCGAAATTATTTCAAAAATGACCCTATTAGGGCTAATTTTATGCGAGGAATCGATTGTGCACATTTACGAAGTTTGAAAACGCTTCCCTGATCCTGAAAAAAGAAAACTTGATGTATTATAGCTAAATTGGCCATACAAAGCTTATTTGATGCTTCGAAGATGATGTAACTTTTTCTTTTGTAAAAATTTATCAAAACAAGAAACAGAAAGAACGATAACAAAAAATAGAAAATATAAAAAACGTTGTAAAAGTTTAAAAAAGGCTTTTAAAACTTCATGAAAGTTGCATTTTCTATCTAAATATGAGATTTTATAGATTTCAATCAATACACCCCAATTATCTGAATCAGAGAAGCGTTTTCAAGTTTTGGGAATGCGCGCAATCAATTCTTTGCATAAAATTAACCCAATAGGATCATTTTTAAAACAAATTTTTTGGGTCGAAAAAAACATGAAAAAATCGCCCAAATTCCGGTTTTTAAACATTCTGTATTATGTTCGGAAGATGGATAAAAGTGGACTACCCACTGACTTTGCAAAATTGGAGAAATTGTAAATATAAAGCTATTTTTAGGCATATATGCAACGGGAAGATCAAAATCTCCATCAGTTGAGCACACTGGTAAAAAGCGAGCTGGTTCTCCGTTAAATAAAAATTTGAATAAAAAATCTAAATGTATGTATTTATCATTTTTGTATGAGATTATTGGGTACTAGTATGGTACGAGGACGGCACTTGAAAATTTTTTCAAGTATAACATATACAGTAGCGGCAAAAAAAAATGGAAACACCTCCAAAATTTCAAGTTTTCCACGAGTTATGTCTTGGGAGTGCAAAATCCGGATTCTCCGCATAAAATTTACCCATAGAGATAACACTTTAAAAATAAGAAAATTTTTATTGAAAATTGTGCAAATTTTGTAAATAGTGATAACTTGAAATTTTGGGGGTGTTTCCATTTTTTTTGCCGCTACTGTATGAAGAGGTGCTAAGTCTGCTGATTTTGAGATGTCAAATCTGGCAAAATGCTGATTTTTCAGTGTCAAATCTGATTTTTGGGATGAGAAATTTTGTCAAAATTATAAGAAATATAATGGAAAATTAGCATTTCGCTAATTTTTGCTCCTAAAATCTGATTTTTGAAGTCAGATTTGCTATTTTGAAACAAATGTTCTTGGTATCCTTGCATATATAGCCTATTTTTTGGTATAGAACCCAAAAATCGCATTTATAAATTATGAAAACGCTTTTAACAACTCGAAAAATAGCATATGAATCTTGATAACGTTTTTAAAATTTTATGTATCTCTGCGTGGTCTTATTGGCGGGAAAATTTACTTCTATAAAGATCCCTGTGTGGCCGTACATATATTGTATAAATGATTTATTTCAAGTTATTAGAAGCGTTTTCATAATTTATAAAAGCGATTTTTGGATTATACACCAAAAAATATTCCATATATGCTATACTTGGAAAACTTGAAAAAAAATTTTCAAGTGCGGTCCCCGTACCATACCTTACCGATTATTGTTTAGATGATGAGCGAGACAAAAAATTGTTTTTTCCTCCTACAAAAGATGAAATTCGGAAGTTGCAAGCTCTCCAAGCTCAAGGCGAGTAATTTAAATAGTAATTGGGTGATGTTTGTGTGTGTGCCCGGAATCATGTCACCGGGAATTATGGTGAAGGATTTTCTCTACAAAACACAATTATATAATTGCCCCTTGATCAAAAAATTTGGCGATTTCTTTTGCTGGTTCAACTTTTTATTTTATAGGAACCAAAGAGACTGATGCACAAAGGAAAGCTCGTGAACATCAACTTCAAGAAGGTGGGGATGTTTTTGGTCATTTCCTATCCACTATCGACAGTCAAAAGAAGGCAATTGCCAAAAAGAAGGCTCTTGAAAAGGTATATATATTTTTTGCTTATTTGATCGTTGAGAATTTTTCGTTAAAAATTCTCTTGATGTGCTTTATTTGAAACAGGCTATTTCCTTCCGATTTTTTACACATAGTTTTAGCAGCGCAAACGCGAAGCGGAATTGAAGGCGAAAGAACAAGTAAGCGACATCGATCCCAATGAATTGTTCAAACAATACGAAGAAGAAGCACGTCGGCAACTGAACGAGCCACCGCCACGTGTCAAACGAGTTACTCCCGAAGAAATAGCTGCATTCAAGGAAAAATTTAAGCGGATCCGAGAAGAGCAAAAACCTGAACAGAAAAAGAAACGCCAAGCTCGCCGCAAAGCCATCATAGCACAATATCCACGACGACACACTCGAAGTAGAGTACTAATTATAGTACAGGGTGATTTAAAAGTTACCGATTACTTTGAATTTTTATAATTACACAAATATATAATTACACAAGCATTCTAATAATTCAGATCTTAATTCCTTAATTTTTAACTAAAAAGAGATAAGAGACGCTTTAAAAAAGATTGTGAGTAAAAATTAAAATTCCCAGGTGTTCTCTTTATTTTAAGACACTATATGTTATTTGTTATCAAAATTCAAAGTGATCGGGAACTTTTAAATCACTCTGTAAATTAATACACGAATTTTTAGGTTATGTGAAAGCTTTAGAAAAGTCCACAGTCGACGACGAGAATGAAGCAATACCGGCTCTAACTGAAGAAAGAAATGATGCACAAACTGAAAATAATGTGATGCTTGAAATTTTCAAGACAAAGAAGAAAGAAGAGATTGGAGAACTTGAAGAAGCAGTTGAATCTTCTCTTGAAGTTGACACAAAATCTTTAAAAAATCAAACTCCGTATTCTCCAAAGCTCGAAATAGCTGAATCTATGGAAATTGAGGCTAACAAGGAGCTAGAAACGATTCCAGATGAAAAGAAAGTCAATATAGCCGAGTTAAATGAGGCTAAAGAGCCAGTTGAAGTTATGGATGAAGAACAGCTTGATGAAGCAACACCGGTTGATGCAAACAAGTCAGTGACGGTTGTGTACGAAGAAAGAGAAGTTGGAGCAGAAACAATAGTTGAATGTGTCAAACAAGTTGTTCTACCAGCTTCTGAAATCAAAGTACAAAAAGAAATGATGAAAGTTGATGTTCAAGCTCAATCAAGTGACATGCCTTTACAAGAGACAAGTGAAGTAGTTAAAGATGAAGCTGACAAAACAGTAGCCATTTTGGATAAAGAAGATGAAACAGCACAGGAGTCTGAAAATCTAGTCGCGAGCAAAGCTAATCTACAGCCAGTTGAATTACCTCACGAAGAGAAAGCAAATGAAATGGTTCCAGTGGGAACTATGATTGAGCCGGATAAAGTTATGGAAAATGAAGATCTAGTGAGTTTGAAACAATAGGGTATCCCCCTCCCCAAAAATGGCAATTTTGAGTTTTTTTTCAAGTTTTTTTTTATTTTTACCAAAAATTCCTATATAATTGAACAGGGCCGTATTCAGGATTTTAAAAATCTGCAGTTTGAAGATTTTAAAAATGGAAACATAGGTATTCGGATAGTCCATATATGAGTTTGAAGACGATTTTTAGTCGAAAAAATTTTTGATCTCACTCCTTGACTGTAGGGTCAATAAGCTTAAAAATATACAGAAGTGATTTTTACAATAACAAAAGCACAGGGTGACCCTTATGATTTTTAACAAAAAATTTTTAGCCGCCCTTCGAAATTTTTTCCTTCCTACGGCCCTAGACTGACAAAAACCGATTTTGTTTTTATAATTTGGACATTTTAGCTGGACGCTACACACGAACCCTTGCATGCTTTAGTTGCACCAGAAGTCTCAAACTTACTCAGTGATCTTGCTAACAAACCAGAAGAAAAGCGACCACTTTCAGCTGAAGTCGCAACTTCATCGACTTTGCTTGACTCGATGTCCACTTCAATACCCGGAAATCAAGAAGAAACTAGTTCAATTGTTGAGTCCAACTCTATGGAAGTTTTAGAAGCTGAATCAAACTCCTCTAAACTAGAGAATAAGCCAGTGAAAGAGCTTGAGGCAGAAGTCGGGTTGAAAACGTCCCTGAAGCAGGAAGAACTTTTTTCAAATGCAAGCGAAACAACAAAAGAAGTCTTACCAATGATTTTTATAAAATCGAATGAAAATGAACAGGAGAACATACCTAGAAAATTAAATCAAGATCAAGTCTTCTTGGAATCAAAAGAAACGACACCAAATGTGAATTCTGAAACGAAATCCGAAGCCAAAGCTTCTCCAGCAATCTCACCTGAAGAAGAGAAGAACCTGGATCGCCACACAAAGTACCTATCGTCTCTTTCAGAAATCATCAAAGTTGTTGAACAGATGAAAGTCTCCAATAATAAGGTGTGATTTTCAAAGGTGACGCTAGAGTTCCACCAAAAAAGGGTCAAGGAAGCGTTCTCAAGGTTCATGAATGCGCGCTATCGATTTCCCGCCTAGGAAAGCCTAAGAATCAACGGTTTTCATAAAAATCCGAAAATGTTTGATTTTCGCTTCAATACACCGATTCTTTTCCTGAATCACGGTCAATGAAGCGTTTTCACAATTTGGGAGTGCGCGCAATTGATTTCCCGCATAGAATTACCCATAAAAATGATCATTTTAGAAAAATTTTTATGAAATAGTCCATAATTTATACCCCTTTAAAAGCAAGCACTTTTAAAAAAATTTTTGCCTGCGCGCTGACTTGCTTCTTTGTAAAAATTTTTGGCAAAAAATTTGCCAAAAATTTTATCACTTTAGCTCCCTCCGAAAATTTTTTTCTGACTACCCCCCTGGAGGGACCATTTTACATAAGTGTTATGTTTTTTTTCAATTTTTGTCCAAAATTTGATAAAAATCATTGAGGTTTGACCCAAAAGTTATCTCCTCTAAAAAAATCCTGGTTACAGCACTGGGGGCATGCCCCCTCTAGCGTCGCCTATGATAGTTTTGATGAAACGAGTAAATGAATCGATGACTATTTAGGAAACAAAAAATGCGGTGATTTACGAAAATTTGGCAGTATGTAAAAATATCAAAGGTAGGATATTTTGTATACAGAGTGCAAAAAAATTATTGGTGATTTTGTAAACTTGAAAAGGTACAGATCGAGGTTGGAAAAAATTGTTTAAAAACAAATTCCTAGGGGTAAAATATCAAAAATTTGCCTGAATCAGGGCCAGAAAAGCGTTTTCACGCTCTGAAAATGGTTGCAATCGATTCTGTATAAAATTACATCTAGAAAGTCTTTTTTTTTTAAATTTTTTTAAACCGAGATCGAGCCCTGATCTGTACCCCCTTTAATTATAGGGCTCCAAGCGTTTTTCACAGGTAAGCTACTAGAAAAATTATTTTCTATTTTTCTGGCTTAAATGAAAAAAATTTTTAACCTAAAAATCCTTGACTGATGTCCTCGGTAATGGATGACCGTAATTTTGAATTGTGACGGTTGTCCTAATGCCGTATTTTTTAGGAATACAAGATCCACGAGTGAGAAAGCGATGCAGGAAAGCCCTCGGAGACTTCATGTCAGATCGGCAAAAAGAATATTTGGATAAAGTATGATAATCATAGTCCATTCCATTTCTCATTCATTACCCCCGCGTCTTTAACATTGTTATTTATAATTTTATTGATATATAGTCCGTTTCAGCTCCAACTATAAATTGGACCCAAAATTTGAAGTCGGCATCCCGTCCGATCTGGCAAGTTAAGCAACGTTAGCATCGCAGGTTCGATCCCACTAGGGCAAACATTTCGATCTACAAAAAACTTTCCTTTGAGCAAACAATTTTTTCTCCATTCTTTATAAGGAAAATTTTTTTGTATATCGAAATTTTTGTCCTAGTGGGATCGAACCTGCGGGCCCAGCGTTGCTTAACTTGCCGGACGGGATGCTAACTTCTGACTTTGAATTTTGGCTCCAGCTTTTTTATAGTTGGATCTGAAACGGACTATACAGTATGTTAGATAAAAATCTAAGACGATTTGAAAATTCAGGATCTCGACGACGAAAACGACTTTTCCCATTCGGTTTGCTATTGTGTTTCGCATGCAAAATTATTAAGAGAAAAATCGTTTTCGAACATATTTTTTAAATAATTTTTTTAATCATGGCGGTTGGGCCCCGAGGTAAAGTAGCTTCAAAATTTTTCCTAAAAAACTCGATTAGTGGACCATCAAAATAAAGCAAACCTCATGAGAAAAAAAGTCGTTTTTGAGACCCGAATTTTCAAATCGTTGTAGATTTATTTAACATACTGTAGCAAAGTTTTGGTTTAATTTTACGGGATTTCTAGGCTACCTTTATTCATTGCTCAATCTTATGCAATATTTGTTCATAATTTTGTTATACTTGTTTAAAACATACAAATAAGCAACCCAGATTTTTATGTCTCTGCCATTGTCTTTTATGGTGTAAGGATCAAAGTAATCCACTCCGGAGTGGGCAAATGGAGTCCTTGTGCCAGTTCTATATTAAATCGGGTTCATATATATATTTCAATATTTTTTATTTTTTGAGAATTCTAACAGGTTTGTCTCACCAAGGGTGCTATTTATTATTATTATGGGTTTCTTATTCTGAATTTCATTTTGTCAATGTTTGTAGTTTTTTTCGGCACTAGGATAATTCTCCAAATAAAAAAAAACTTTTTATGGCTGAAGTAAAAATTCAAGGGTCTTTAACTATTTGGGCACCTTTCTGACATATTGCAAAAAACCGCATCGAAAAATTCCTCACCGATTTTGAGAAAAGTCGATTTTATGAAAAAACCCATCAAAAATCGATATCGATTTTTATAAGAAATTTTTTAATGCGGTTTTTTTTTGCAAAATGTCAGCAAGGTCTCCAAATAATTATTTGAATTTTAACTTCAACCATAAAAAGTTTTTTGATTTGGAGCAATTGTCCTAGTGTCGCTTTTTCATTGTTTAGAGACCCATAATTTTCACGTAGCCCCGGGGGCTGCGTACCGTTTTGGTTTTTATACCACTATTGTATCACATCCTCCAGCGGTTTTAGAGAGTTAATTTTTTACAGAAAAATTTTTTGAAATGTGAAAAAAGCTGTTTTACAAAAAAGCGACCGTTTGGTATATCCTACAAAATATTTCAAGTGTTTCATCAATTTCAGTTCTTTCATATAGTCGTATGAAAACCGAGCGGTCTTTTTCTTCGTTCTGTTGTTTTTCATGTACAGCTTCTCAAATTTTGTTTTGGTACATACTTAATTTGGTATTTTATACATATTTGTTACTTTTTTTATGAATAAAAACCGATAACTAAACAAATATTTCCTCTTAATCGATAAAATCGAATAGTTTTTTAGACTGCGCATTAAATTTCGTTATCAGCAGTTACGACGTTAAATGTCGTGACCTAGTTGTAACCTGGTTTTAATAGATCGGAATATTGACACGAAAACTCTGAAAATACAAAACTAGCTAAAAATGAATGATTTTTTGTGTTTTTCCACTTTTTCACGTTTTTACATAAGTTTTGTGTAATTTTCATTTTTTTAATTAAAAGGGTAGGGGTAAGGTTGCGCACTAGAAGTGCGGAAATTGCATTTCCGGACGCTAGCCGTCCGGAAATTCGCATTTCCAGATGGCTAGCGTCCGGACACGATCTTCGTGACGGCAGCGTCCAGAAATACTATAACTTCAATTTTTTCGAAGATCTGGGTGTAAAAGAGGTTACTCCCATTTAAAATTTTCATTTTTTGTAAAGGTTTCAGTTTTTTTAATACGATTTTCATGAAAGAATTTCGAATTTTCACACAAAAATGAAAATTTTAATAAAAAAATATGAAAATTACACAAAAATATGTAAAGTGGGAAAAAAGCAGGTTTTGTATTTTCAGAGTTTTCGTTTCAATACTCCTATCTATTCAAATCAGGTTATAACTAGGTCATAACCTGGAACTTAAAAATTAAGTACAACACCCTTACTTTGTTTTATGCTTAGGCCCGGGACAAATTTTGGTCCTCATAAACCAGGGATTCCAAGAACACTTGTTTCAAAATCAGAAAATCTGACTTCAAAAATCAGATTTTAGGAGCAAAATACTAATTTTCGATTATATTTCTTATAAGTTTGACAAAATTTCGCATCTCAAAAATTAGATTTCACATTGAAAAAGCAGCATTTTGCCAGATTTGACATATCAAAATCAGCACTTTTCTGAAAAATCAGCAGACTTGGCACCCCTTGTCAAAACATTTAACGTCGTGACTGCTACTCACGACATTTACCGTGCAGCCTTAACATTTTTTAGTCTGTCAATTTTTATACTGTCCATTTTTATAGTAAGCTTGGGTATGGCTAGTACTAGTTATGATAAAACTGGTGATGAAGATGA
>JAQGBS010001309.1:0-16215 GCA_034698545.1 Acrobeloides obliquus | reverse complement strand
CGAGCTGGAACAGCTTTAAGTTGGCTATTAGATAGAGAAATAGAATGAATCAATTGGGGTCGATATTCTCTTTTTTTTTATTTTAAAGATTTTTTATTTATAATTATTATAGGGTTTAAAAGATTTTTAGCGATAGTATTTCAAAGAAAATTTTAATTCAAAATTTTTATCGGGCCCACCTAAATTGACCTCATAAATTTTTACCTATTATTATAATTTACTTGCCCAAACAAAGATAAGTATACCAAATTTGCATTTTAATACTCAAACGACTAATTTAATAACAATTTTTTGTTATATATCCTACTACATTAGACGGCGCCGGACGGTTTGCGGCCGGACTTTTGCGTTTGTGACCTTTGCGACCGAAATTTTGCGTTTGTGACATTGCGGCCGGACATATGCGGTTGTGTCTTTTGCAGTTGTGAATTTTGTGGCTGTGACATTTGCGGCTCAACATTCTTTAGATTAGCGAAATTTGCCATAATTTATATATATTTGGAAAATTCACGAAAAATGGAGCATTTTTTGTTTTTACAGTAAATTCTGAATCGTTATTGTTGTCGAGATAATCGCGTTTGAAGTTGACGATTTTTGGAATTGGTTTTGAATTTGAATTTCCCGCCAAAACCCTGATTTTAGCGGGAAATTTAAATTCAAAATCAATTCAAAAAATCGCCAACTTCAAACGCGATTATCTCGACAACGATAACGATTCAGAATTTACTGTAAAAACAAAAAATGCTCCATTTTTCATGAATTTTCCGAATATATAAAAATTATGGTAAATTTCGCTAATTTACTAAACTACCTAGAGGGGAAGTGGGTAAGAATTTCAAGTTTTTATTAAGACTAATTTGGTGTCAAAAATTTCATACTTTGCACGAAAGCCCACATAAGATCTTGATAAAGTTTCTTATCTGTCGAAGAAAAGTTCATAGAATTAGTGGAAATGTTGTTGAAAGTATAAGTTAAATTAGTATCGCTGTAGTTGTAGTTGATCGTGATGATGGAATTGGTGCGGTCTGTGTCACTTGCAACGAAAATAATGTCTGATGGGTCTACATCACTAAAATTTTCATAATATTATATAGGGATGTGTGTGCATTGAAGCGAAAACTCAAACAGGACAATTTTAGACATGAATTTCAGGATCTTTGAGATTTTATACTCAGCGGTAGGATTTTAGGCTCAATCAGGGGATCTTTTTTGCGATCGGCCTATAGACTGCTAAACAAAATTTACTTCGAAGAAGCGCCGATATTGACAAACGCGACATTCCGGGGCTTACATTCTAACCCACCAAAACAAACGTGATAGTTAGAAACCATAGTAGTGGCCATGTCCCATGCACTAAAAGATTGTTAATTTTTACAAAGAAAATGTCCTAAAAGCCAGGTGATAAAAGATGTTTTAGATAAAACGTTATGAAATAATATTTTAGAGCCTTACACTTAATTCACGAAAAACCGTGATTTTTTAGAAAATTTTGTAAAAACGGGATTTTTACGCAATTAAAGAATTGAAATACCTAGGTTTTTTTGCTTTACTCATTAAGACCTGGATTTGTGCCTGATTAAGAGAAAACCTGGATTATTTAAAAAGGTAAAAAAGTTTTCAAAATTACAGTCTTGCTTCCTTGATGATTCGAATAAAAATCTTACTCTACGAGACCCGCGGCACTAGTCGAACTAGTCGTTTGTAGCGACATAAGCGCTTGAGCTACATCTGAGCTGCTATTCAACGAAGACATATCCGCAACCATCCTTGCAGTTCTATCATATTCAATAATTCCTACACGAGAAGTATATGAATCGTTCATGTTTCTGATAGTAAGCTGTGTCAATTCAGACGAGAGTGAAAGTCCAAGCTAAACCTGTAAATAATGCTTTGCACGATATGATACTTGTCTCAAGCGTTTAGCTCCCATATTTGCGCTAACATCAATTAGGAAAACTATCTGTAACCATGCCTTCGATAGATTATCAGCGCACGGAGTTACTATATCAGTAGATTTGTCTTAAAATTCGGTTTCAAAGTGCATTTCTGAACATATAATTTACCGTTGTTAGCCAAAATCTGACCTAATAGTGCTGATAAAATAAAGAGAGAAATAATTTGCTTCCACATAATGAATGACGTCTCATGTATAGGTTTAAAAGTGCTCAATTTATACGCTTTCGATTGTTTATGATCTTTGTGTATGGAAGCTAAATAATGTTTGGTGCTTCTTATCAGCCAAGATTTTAGAATCTTACTGAAAATCGATAGTAAATATTTTTACTCGAAATTTTAAAAACTATTGGGTTGGTGCATAATTATCCACACTTTTTATTAATTGCGAAAACAATTCATAATTTAAAAAAAGATTCGGACGTGGTCGGCCTTGTTTTGATCGGAGAGCTCATGCGGCACCCGTCCGGCCAATTTCCATACTTTTCCGAGTTTTTTGAGGCGGCGGATGATGGTGGAATGGTCGACGTTGAACTTCTCGGCCAGGATCCGCGTCGTCAGGCTCTCGTCCTCTTCCACGGCCGCCAAAAGGGCTTGATCATCGAAATCGAAGGGGCGGCCTCTTCCGGGTTTATCCTCCAGGCTTGTGTCTCCAGATTTGAATCGATCGAACCACTCATAGACCGTTTTTCGACCGATTGTTCCTTCGCCAAAGAGGTCGTTGAGGTCCCGAAATGCCTCGGCAGCGGTATGGCCTTTTTCGAAGTGGTAGAGCATAATATGGCGAAGGTGAATATGGTTATGAGTACGCATTTTTCAATAACACGATGAAAAACACTCTTTTGAAGTTTAACAACTACAAATTTACCTTCCAAAGTCACTTCATAGCCTCAAAAATTTATTTTCGCTTTAAAACATTTTTCTCAATTTTATTTTCTTTTGGTTTGAACAAACAGGCACATGGACATTACACGCTTAATATAGTAGGATTTACAAAAAATTTCAAAAATTAAATTTGATTTTTTATTCCATTTCTTCATCTTTTTCCATACTTATCAAGATAATTTGAAATCCGATCTGAAATTCCTTTTATTACTTGAATTAAATAAAACACAAACCTTGCCATTCTTTTCTTGTGCACTCTTCATTTTCAATTGTTCTAATATAACTCTGATTTTCTGCAGAAATAGCCGTTTGATTTCCTAGTTCTTCGCTGAAATCTAAGCCCTCAAAAAATGGATGCTTAACAATTTCCAAAATTGATACTCTTCTAAATGGTTCAATGATGAGTAATTTTGATATCAGGTCTCTAGCATGATCTGAAAATGCATTTTTAGAGATGGATAAGCAACTCCTAGCATAAGTGGGGTTTTGTAAAATATATCCACCTCCTTCTCACGGAAAAATCTATAACAATTTTTCGATTTAAAAAATCATCCCTTCAATCAAGGCTCTCTCACACA
Organism: Acrobeloides obliquus; assembly: GCA_034698545.1. Taxonomy (NCBI): domain Eukaryota; kingdom Metazoa; phylum Nematoda; class Chromadorea; order Rhabditida; family Cephalobidae; genus Acrobeloides; species Acrobeloides obliquus. The sequence continues at coordinate 12,799 of JAQGBS010001309.1, read as the reverse complement.
CTTTCGGAAGAGGGGGATACTCATGGTCATGGCTCCTGAAAATCAGGAAAAGTCTTTCTAGCTGGACAATCTATAAAGTCAAACCTCGATTTAATGGTACCCCTCGGGGAGGGGAGGGGGGAGGCGGCTTTTTTTGTCAATTTTTGAAAATGTGATTGATTTTAATGCAAATGATGTAAAAATGCATATTTTTTGGAATCTACACTACAAAATTGTGGAGAAAATGCGGTTAACCATCAAAATAGCCTTAAAATGGTCTAATAGCGCCTCTTACGTCTCTGATAGCGCTTCTTCTAGTGCCTCTTATACGCCTCTTCTGGCGCTTCTGCTAGCGTCTCGGCTAGTGCCTCGGATAGCGCCTCTGCTAACGCCTCTTCTAGCGCCTTCCCGAGAAAATCTGAACTGATGAGATTTTCTCGGGAAGGCGCTAGAAGAGGCGTTAGCAGAGACACTAGCTGATGCACTAGAAGCGGTGCTAGCAAAGGCTCTAGTCAAGGCGCTAGAAGAGACGCTATCAGAAGCACTAGCAGAGACGTTAGAAGAGGCGCTAGCAATTTTAACAATTTTTTAAAATAAATTTTGACTTTTATAAATTCCGAGCTATACAGTAGCGGAAAAAAAGTGTTTCCACTTGGGGGTGGAACACTTTTTTTCCGCTACTGTAAATTATGAATTATAAATTTTGATAGGCAATCGGAGAGATGGTAGGAGCCAGATCCGATGCCTCTCTTCGAAGAAACTTCATTTATCTATGCTCTTACTAGCATTATCACTATCCATCGGAAAAATCTGGAAAATCGAGTCTGGAAAAAGATCTGTCCATAGCAATGGGTCATAATTTATAGAAATTGATTCAGTGTTATTTCGCATGCAGATCTCAACTTCTTCTTCATCATTTAAAGATGAAATACGAAGCACTTGCAAGATTTTTCTCCATAGTAGATATTCTTGATGCAAAGTCATGGGTAAAATTTCGGCAGCATTATAAATATCATATAAAATTTTTCCAGTCAAAAGCTCAGCAAAGATACATCCAATCGACCAAATATCGGCTAAAAATTAGAAAACCATTATTTATGATATATATTAGAAGGCATGGGTATACCTGCTAAATCAGGGTTATCTTTTCGATTTTTTATGCTTCTATTAAATAGCAATTCCGGGGCTAAATATGGTGAAATATCTCTAAATATTGATAAGGATTTCCTTTCTTTATAAGTCAAGTTTCCGATGCCCATATCGACTATTTTTACTTGATTTTTAGAATTAACCATTACATTTGTTGGAGACAAAGTCTAAAAACAAGTTTTCAGTAGTGAGTTAAAGGACCAGTTCACGAAATAGTTTTTTTTAAGTAGTCTATCTTGTAGAGCACAAAATTCTGAACAACTTTGGTCAATGAAATTATGTCTTTTGAGACTATACAGGGGTTTTTTAGGCGGGAAAGCATTTGCGCGTATTGCGAAAACTCTTGAAGCTGGATTTATACTTCCGTCGTGTCGCGACGCGTTGTACGACACAAAAATGCACTGTCGTGTCGCGACACGACGTAAGTATAAATGCTGCCTGAAAATGCTTGCATAATTCTGATTCACAGACATCCTAACGAGTACACAGACTCATTCAGGAAAGCATTTTCTGAAGAAAAGTTTTTCGGGCACAAAATTCTTGTAAAATTCGCAGAACTTTCTGAACAACCCAATATGAGCTTACTCCATGAACAATCAAGTTTTTATGCAAGTAGGATACACCACACACAAGTTGGAAAAGTAAATTTATGATATTATTTACTCTATACGGGTTCTTGAAATACTTGTCATGCTCATTAATAATAGCTCGTAGTGGACAATCCATATAGTCAGTAATAATATAAATATCATTTAGCTCACTATTTTTTAATGAATAGACGTCCAAAAGTTGTATGATCTATAAAAATATGTTACATTTTATTTTGCTATAGTTTTACACAGGGCCGTAGCTAGAATTCGGGTTTGGAGGGGACACGACTCTTTTTTTAGGTTGGAGGGGGCAATACTTTTTTTCAGGTTTGAAGGCACACCTCTTCATGAATAAAGTTTAAAAATCGCATTTTTGATCAAAAATAGAGAAAATTGACGATTTTTGATTAAAAATGGCTTTCTTTAATGTAAAAATTGAAAAAATGGGAATTTTATTGAGAAAATACGAAATTTTGGTGAACAAATTTGGGCAAAAAATAAGGGGGAACTGTTAGAAACATTTTTTCAATTTTCGGATTTGGGGCACGTGTCCCCCCCCCCTCCCCCGGTTTCTCCTAGCTACGGTACTGGTTTTACATTTTTATGATCAACCAATCGAAATAATTCAAGTTCTCGAAATAATCTCTTCAATTCAATATTTGTTGCAAGATCGAGTTTAACTCTTTTTATAACTACTTTAATTCCAGAAGTATTGTCATGTACGCGGCTAAAAAATCGTAAAAATTGTACAAGTTTTTTCTTACATTATAAATCCATGTGAACCAGAATGCACGATTCCATCAAAGGTATATCTTTTTGGAATTGGAAAATTCATATCTCCTATTTTTAAATGGGAAGCTGGAATATCATAGAAACCATGTTGATCAGTTATTGACAATTTGTTAAGAAAGTTGGGAGGTAAAGGAATAGCCTGCGGATCATCATGAAAAGTTTTTTTGGGCACGCTTCTTGTAACAGAAGGGTTACCCAAACTCATAAATCCTTTGTGTTTTGAAGGTTCTGGAATGCCGCTAAAACATTCTGATAAATAAACATTTCGTTTATTATTGTTAACTGAACGTCGGCTTAGCAGCGGTGCTTGATCATGATCTCTAAGATCGCTCTTTTTCATCATCATTTCATACGCTTGCTCGATTTCTGCATCAATTCGTTTTTCTTCTTCATTTTGTTGTCGTCTAGGTTCTTCAACTTTTCTACTTCGGCGTTTTCTTTCTTGCTGTAAGCGATCGTCCTAAAAAATATAAATGTTAAAGTCTATTTCCTGTTTTTGTTTGTCCGTTCAAAATTGTCTCTTTGTCAAAAAATATTGGCAAAAAAACAAAAATATCAGTTTTGGAAAAATTTGGCAAAAAATGATAAAACCACGTTTTTAGCAATCAAAAAACTGCATTTTTGGCAAAAATGACAAAAATCGCATTTTTGATAAAATTAAGCAAAATTGACAAAATCGTATTTTTTTCAAAAAAGACAAAAAATAGCATTTTTAAAACAAAAATGGCAAAAATCGCATGTTTGGAAAAAGAATTTGTTCAATGTCCCCTTCCACTCTTTGCAGAGGTACAGAATTTACTTGGTCGAAGTTGCGCTCTGGAAGTGGTGTTTCAACTTCTGCATCAACCTTTCGTTCACAATCTTTTCTAGTAAATGCATTTCTTGCCTGAACTTGTTCGTCTTGTGATGAACATTGTTCATTGTTTGGTTGAGATTGATTTGTAGGAATAATTGTCAGACTCTCCTGGAAGCTATCATTAGGATTTGGGGATAGTTGCATCAAATTTCTTTTACGTAATAGTTTATGACTTATTTTATTATTCATTTCTCGTTTAAGAGTTACTTTTTGCATTCCTTTAGCTTGTTCTGCTTTAGCTTCATCTAGTTCAGTTTTTAACTTATCCAATCTCCTAAGTGTCTAAAATTTTAGACTAACTTTTTTGAATCTCTAACAAAGGGACTTTGTAAGACCATGTAAGAGCGTTGTGACCGGTTGAAACGCTTATGTAAGAGCGCGTTGCAACTGAATTGTCACAACGAAATAGCTTTTATTGCAACACGATTTTCCATCGCAACGGTTCTTACATGACCCTGATTTCAATGAAAATTCAAAAATTTTATGCTTCTCGACCAATGGAAGCGACGAATAGCCTGGCATTTTGGTAAAGGTTTCAAGTTTTTGATAAAGGTAAAATAAATGCATGTTAAAGTTGGTTCCTCGAGTTCCAGGGAACAATACTGGTTGAAACGACTATAAAGCACTAAATTTTACCTCATCATTCATTTCATTCTTTATCATTGTCTTCTCCAATTCAACTATCATTTTCTCTTCAACATCTCCAAAAGAAAAGGTCGAAAATTGTTTAAAAAACAAAGAATTCTTCAACTCGATACATTTTGGTCTATCTTCATATTTTTTCAAACATATTCTCAAAATTTCTGGAGTTATTACATATTTGTTCGAATTTGTTGAACTATTAAAATATCTATCCAGAATCTCATTGAGATTGATTTCTGTAATTCTTCGCTTTAATGTGAACAAATGAGGTTCTTCTTCATTTTCATTTATAAAAGGAAGTCGATTGAAAACAAGTTCAGATATGGTTATCCCTAAACTCCATACGTCAGAACGATTATCATAACCTTGTGGGATGCTATTGTTCTCATCACTAAAGCGCTCTGGTGACCAATAAGCGAATGTGCCTACAGCTGTTGTTGCAATGTTTCCTGTTATTATGGATTCTCCAAAATCGCATAGTTTTATCTAAATAATAATGCCAGATATCAGGAAAATATAAAGGTCCATGAATGAAAAAGGACTCCGGGGTTTTCCTCCCATTGTACCCTTAATCCGAGCCCTCCCAAAAGGATATGAAAAAGTATGGGCTGTAAGCGGGATCAAGAGGGAAAATTTTTCGGATTTCGGGGGGGGGGGGGCGGGGGAAACTATGGCCCCCTGTCCACTTTCCTATCGTGGCCTATGGGTAGTGATGTGTCGAAAGCGGAAAGGTCGAAATATAAATCAAGGTCGAAATTTTGAAATTGAAATTTCAACCCTGATTTGTGTAGACCTCAACCATCCTCGTCATAAAAATCTTTCAAAAATTTTACCTCTCCGCTTTTAGAATTAACCAATATATTGTTTGGCTTAATATCTCTATGCAAAATCTGAACTTGATATAAATCACACAGACCTTTAATAACAGCCGTGCCAATATACCCCAATAGATATTCGGGAAACCATGAATATTGCTCATGAATTTTTGGATACAAATCCCTTAATGACATTTCCATAAATTCCATACAAATCAAAATATGTCCATCATGGATACAGACTCCATATAATTGTACGACATAGTCAGAGAAGCATATCTTTTGGTGAATGCTAATTTCGCGCAATAATTTTTTCACTCGAGTGATCTTTTGTGTGTCATGGTAGTTACCGATAGGCATAGGAATCGATTTGACAGCCATTTTTGTTTTTGTTGGCTTATGTATGAATTTTCGTACAACATAATTACCCGAGCCAATAATGCCATCAAAATTGTTCTCACGATCCAGTTGAAACTCTTCGTAGTTAAATTCGAAAATTGCTTTATTGCTGGGAAATTTTAGTTTATTAATATCAATATCACTAACATGACCGTTATTAGTAAATGTTTCATAAAATAAATTTGACACCGGGATATTAGGCAATTCTCGGGTGGAAAGTAAAAACATGAAGTACGGTTTAATTTAACAAACAAATAACTTTATTCTTTACAAAGATGTGGAATTAAATATATAAGAAATCGATCACTAAGACAAGCATTCTTATCAGCTTATTTTAATTCAAAGAAAAGTGGCCATTCCTTTTTTATAATATAGAGAAATTGATTTCACATAAAATATAATAGAATAAGATGCTAACAGTGATTTTTGGGGTGTGTAGGTGCGGTTACGAGAGTATATCTTTCTTAGGGTGAATCGATTTCCAGACACGCGGACAATTTAATTGTTTTAATGGTTTGGGGTCGAGGCGTTTGAGGGTTTTGAGGAGAATCGTTTTAAGAGACTATTTTTTGACTAAAAATCCTGCGCCCCTGGGGAAAACAGGTTCTAACTTTTTTAAATTAGTGCGAAAAGATCTTTTTACTTCAGGTCTATTAGGACAAAAACCTGCGGAAAATGAAAATTGTAAAAAATTTTTCAGACTTTAACTAATTTGGGGTTTTTCCATACGGGGAACACGATTCCGAGTGATTTGAGCCGTTTGGACCGAATTCGACCGAGTTTTCGCGGAGATACCCTCGTGAGAAGGGGAGGATCCAAAAACTGCAGGTACCCCAAACTTCAAAGTGGTGTAGAAACTTTATTTACGGGAGTTTATTTTAGCTACTCTAATCGATTGTGCACTTACTATTCCTCTAAAAAATGCTTTTTAAATTTGAGTAAAACAATTTATGGTTTTTAGAAAAACCGTTTTGAGTAACCGGGCAGGGGTCAAAAATCCTTAATTTTTTTAGTATTTTTTACAAAATGCTATTTTTGGACAAAAATGCCATCTTTATTAATTTTTTCAAATAATAATAATAAGTATGATTTTTGAATCTTTATATATTTTGCCAAAAAAGCGATTTTTGGCCAAAAATATCAGCTTTTATATAGTATAGTTTTTTTTCTAAAAAAATAATATTTTTGATCAAAAATTCTTTTGTTTATTATTTTTGCCAAAAATACCATTCGTATCTGATTTGTGGTTGAAAATTCCATTTTTATATTTGTGTTAAAAATGCGATTTTTTTCAGAAAAGAAATGACATTTGCCAAGTCAAAAATGCGATTTTTAACCTAAAATGAGATTTTTTCCGGTTGTTCCTAAAATGACCTGTTGTTCTTCTGACAAAAATAATTTTTAGAAGAACAACAGGTCGACAACCGGTTGGCCGGTTATTCCTACTAAGGACAAAGCCAAGGCTAAGGCCAATGACAGGTTGTTCACAGGAAGAATTTTTGGTAGTATAGGAACAACAAGTCGGAACAACCGGTCGGAAAATGTATACCGGTTGTTCCGATTTTGCCTTTAAGAACAACAGGACTTTAGGAACAACTGGTGGATGGGAACAAACGGTCAAGAACAAAGTTACGGAAGAACAGCCGTCCGTAAAATTGGATGATAATCGCTTCGGCTAATAATCGTTTGAATCAGTAGGTTAGAGTATATGTGTAGCTATAGAAATAGCCAGGGTTTTGCGACAGGGAGGGCTAAACAACGACAGGGATGGCTAAACGTGAAAAAAAATCACGCTTTTTCATCAAAAATTGCATTTTTTTCTTTAATTTTTGGACGATAAGGGCCCCACCCCCTCTGACTACGTCTATGTGTGTTGGGGGGTAATGAGTCCATGATCTCTTCACACTTCTCTAAACCATTAGGGGATTTTATTTTTTGATCTTGGGGTAATTTTGTGGGGCATACTTTCTCTACACCCCCCCCCCCCCTCGACTTTGAAATCTAACCTACTCATAAGATTTAACCAAGAAGACCATTTCAGGATTTTGGAAAGTATTCCAGTGCAAGAGCTATATGATAAACTTGGTATGTATTTGAAAGAAAAATAACAAAAGGCTTTGATAGAACCACCAAGCTATGAAGCTAAAGTACTCTTATAATATTGATCTTTTTAAAGGTGGGCGACGGACAATTAAAAATTTGAATTCCCGGGGAGCAGGATTTCGTTTCAATAAATAGACTTTTGGCTGAAAATTTCATTTTCACACCGACTTTTTAAAACTTTGTAAAACAACCTTCGTCATTTTTAACACTCTTTTTAAACAAAATTGTCATTTTCTTTGGGGTTTCAGCTTAAAAATTATCGCTTTTAAGCTGAAATCCTTAAGGACATGCACTAATTCAAATGGAAGCACCAATTGTAGCACTAATTGCACTCTCGGCGTCGAGACGGTTTTATTTTTCAAGGTCAACGAATTTTATGATATTCGCAAATTTATAGCCCAACAAAAGATGAATAAAATTGCAAAAGACCACATTCGAAAATTCGTTGACCCTGAAAAGTTATTCTCGCTTTAAATTTTGCGTCTCGATGTCGAGACGCGTCTAGATGAGCACTAATTTTAATTAGTGCTCTCCCAACTTGCAATTAGTGCAGTCTCGACGTCTTCGAGACGAATTAGTGGAGGCCCTAAAGGGACACTACTCTGTGCTTAGATTTTGATACATTTTTTAAAAAGTCGATTTAAAAAAATAGAAAAAACGTTTTATAACGTGGTTTTTTCGGAATATGGTTTTTATGGCGTAGAATCTCGTATTGCCACTATTTTTATGATACGACTTCAAATTTTCGTTGTAATGCTCGAAACAATTGTAGTATTGACCTTACAGGGTGACAGAAGGTTCTTACCCGTAGTTTTTGCGACATAACTCTTGATGGTTAAAAGCTTATGAGATGATTTCGGTGTCATTTTAAAGCTCATACTTATAGATATCCAACGACACCAAGACCATGACTTAAGCCTTATAGACGACGAATCCGAATTTGAAGTCGCTTTTAAAATTTGCGTTAACCCTGATGTTATATAGTCATTATGTGCTTTTTTTAAAGTGTATATTTTAACACATAATATAAATTTTTTTCAAATTTTTTTCTTGGATTTGAGATTAGGATAGCTTATCTTAAACGAAATAACTTTTTTTCAAAAAAATTTCGCCTTTATCACATAGTGCGCATTAAAGGGGGGTATTTTTATGGCTTAATCTTCGAAAAAATTTTAAATTTTTTTTGTTGCAAAATGGCATATCTAGGGGTAATTTTATGCGAAAAATCGATTACTCGCATTCCCGAAGCGTGGAAACCTTTGTTTCACTCTTAAAAATTGAAAAATACTTACTTTTACCCATATAAAAATAGGTATTTTAACCCATATTTTCACTATTTTTTTATTTTCACTAAATTTTTCAAGGCTTAATTTTTTTTCTCACACAATTTATTTTTTTTCTCACATAATTTATTTTTTCTCACACATATTTTTTACTCACACAATTATTTTTTTTCTCACACATTATTTTCTTCAATATTTTTTTTCTCACATAATTTATTTTACCCCCATAAAGGTCTTTTTTTTTAAATTTGAGAAAAAATGACCTCAAAAATTGGCAAAATTCCCGTTTTTTGCCACATCTTGTAAATATTGGGCTGTAGAATATGTTGTTGCCGCTCAAAAAATACATCTAAAATCGGCATTTTTCGCTCGTTTTCACTTTTTGAAAATTCGATTTTTTTACCCCAAGGGGGGACCAAAGGGTAAAAAAATCGAATTTTCAAAAAGTTTTCCAATTTGGCTGATTTTTTGCACTGGGGGTTTTTCGGCATGGGAACTCGAATCCGATGAAATTTTTTGATTTTGACGACGGAAAGGTACCCTACAAGGGGTTAAAACCCAAAAACGGGGGTTTTACCTTGTATGGGGTACCTCTTTGTAAATCATTTTTTGACCATAACCCCGATCTCTAGGACAAAAAATAACAGCGGATTCGTGTTCAGCGCCTAGAAAAACCCTAGGAGGGTCGAAAATCTCGTCAAAAATCGACTTATATAGCCAAATATCAATAGTTTAAAATAAGGATACATCTTTGAGAGCCAAATTTTTTTTAAAGTTTGAGTATTGACACGAAAACATGAGTTACGCTCAAAAAGACTGATTGGATCGTATTCGTCATACATTCTTGCTTACTACTGAAAAAAATTTCATCGAAAACGAGCGAAAAATGCCGATTTTAGATGTATTTTTTGAGCGGCAACAACATATTCTACAGCCCAATATTTACAAGATGTGGCAAAAAACGGGAATTTTGCCAATTTTTGAGGTCATTTTTTCTCAAATTTAAAAAAAAAGACCTTTATGGGGGTAAAATAAATTATGTGAGAAAAAAAATATTGAAGAAAATAATGTGTGAGAAAAAAATAGGATCCATTTTTCAATAATTTTGCTTGCTAATCAAATCCGGTGATTAGAGCGTTCGATTGAGCTATCGGGCGATGGAAACGGATTTAAACTCGATTTTTGGCGAATTTTTGAAATGTGGAAGCAATAAAAAACAACCTGTACGTATACTATAAAAAACGTATTTTTCAATTTTTAAGGGTCAAGCAAAGGTTTTCACGCTTCAGAATCGATTTTTCGCATAAAATTACCCCTAGATATGTCATTTTGCAAAAAATTTGTTTCAGAGATTAGTCCCTAATATTACCCCCTTTGAGATTTTTTGTTCTCTTCGAATTTACCTCATTTTAGGAGCTGAGCCAAGCAATTTTGGAGGCCACGCGAATGAATCCCAACATGATGGTGGAGAAAATTGAAATGAAGCAAGCTGCTTGCTAAATATTTTTGATACATTTGTTATTTTCTATTATTTGTCATTGTTTATTTCATGTGTTGTGTGTATGTGGTAATAATTAAATGGACTACTATTCCTCCGGGATTTTTTTTTGTTTTGACAATTATAAACTGTTTATTCAAATAAATTTGGTTACATCACGAGGGAGATTGACTGATTACAGGGTGTAAATAAAAGGAACACCTGGAAATTTTTATTTTTACGCGTGATTTTCTTTTTTAAAGTTTTTTTCGGGGAGGGTTTTGCAAAATTCGCATAAATATAAACATATTTAGGTGCAGTTCGCCTTTTTCACGTGGCGATCTCTAATTAAATCATAAAAATTTGGTTATCGTTGTCAAAAAATCGATTTTTTGCTTTTTGTGTGCAAAAAATTTTTGCTCTATCGGGATCGAACTTGTGGGCCCAGTGTTGCTTAACTTGCAGATCGGACATGGCTTCCTTATCACTATGAGCGGCAACTTTTTTGTCGTTCGGCTGGAGATAGTATATAAATGAAATAAAAAAAATTTATTAGAATTTATTTTTCTTACCAAATGTAATATTTAAAAATTGAGAACAATGACAAAAAAAACAACAACAAACAATAACATCTACGACGAATAACAGAAATAAATTTACATAATATACATCCAACTACTAACGTATATTTTCTAATCTGTATTCTGGGGAATCGATGCATGAGAATCTATAGATTTCGGTCGTCTTGCCACTACACTCGCGTATGATTCAACGGAATTTTGCATTTGAGGTCTCATCTCGACTACTTTCGCATAGGATAGAGTAGGAGTTACAGCCTTGATATTAGTTACAATGGCTTCCTTAAAATGACGTGTTTGAGACGATAAAAAACATCTCATTATTAAGAATTTCATATACAGGTTGGGCCAAAAAAACCGTACTTTTGCGTTTGTTGGTGAAAATTTTTCAAAAATCTATAAGATATTTTCATGCGATTTTAAAAATTGAAAGATTTTCGCAACAAAACCCAAAGTACGGTTTTTTTGGCTCACCCTGTAAAATTTCTTGTAAAATGCTTGTTTATAAGCTGAAAAGGCTCAAAAAAATTAAGAATTTTTGGTTAAAAATGTAAAAATTAAGGCTTTGTTGTTGAAAAATGAGAAATTTTTGCGAAAAATTGTAATAGGGAACATTAAGATTTTTGAAAAAAATTTCAAACATTTTGGGTAAAATATAAAAAATTTTCATTTTTAAATAAGTGGGACACCTGCCCCTTGATTACGTCACTGACTGTAGCACTAATATAAAATTAAAAAGTCCACTGATCAGTCATTTCAACATACCTTTGATATTGATTGTATGCAGTTTTCTTCACTATTCGGAACTGTTGTATTAACTTCTTTTAGAGGTGATAGAAGAATTCCATTCATCTTCTCGCTGCGAGTATAGTGTCGTCCTTTTATGAGCTCTTCTTTCGTAAGCCTAAAAAATTTTGCTTTGTTAAAAAATTTTTTTCATGTCATTGGGACCAACAAACTTGAATATAGCCCTATAAAGTTTACCATTGAGTCAAGTCGTTTCGCTTTGCATAAACGGGCCGGACGAGCATGGTAGGCTTGTATATTCCACTTTGAATGGTCGCATTCGTAATCGTATCTATAAATTGCTGTATGTCCAATGTTAAGTCGATATTTTTCTTCATCTGTTTATTCAAATCAAGACCAACAAACCATATAGTGCTAACCGGGTTCCTAAAAAACTAACATTTAACTGCAAAAATATACTAACTAGGACAAGGCCTTCCAAAATCTTTAATTTTTAGGCAAAAATTTGCTCGAAAAATCTCAAAAATCCGGTTTTTTGGTCCCAAATGGTGTTAATAAAAAAAAAACAACAGTTGAAATCAAAGCTTACTCATAATTGATTTCAAAATTCACTGGGAAGTGAGGCTTGTACTGTCTCGGATTAATCTGACAGATATTTACACAAGGATTACGTTCGAGAGTAGCTATTAAATGCCGGATCTTCGATTCCACCAAACTACTGAATTGAAGATGGTCTTCCTCGGTTTCGGTTAGACAAATTAGCGCAACGAAATGTCGGTAGCGAGAGAAAAAATTGATTTCTTCAAAAAGCTTCGAAAATGACGCTTTTCCTTCGATTATTTCAAGCATTATTTGAAGTCCTTTAAAAGGTGTTAAAAAAACATTGACAAAAACTAACCTTCTTGAAACGCGGTTGTAATCACATGTCTAAAAATTTGAAAAAAATTTTTTCGTTTGGTGTCAATCGTCGTATCCAAGGATCAACTCGGCATTGGAGCAGCCGGATTGGTCCTATTAAAAATACAAATGGTCCCTCATTATGGTTTTTCATCAAATTTTGTTTTTTTACCAAAAAAAAGTTATTTTTTACATCAAAATCGACCAAATTTTTGCAATTTTGTTGAAAAACTCAAAAAAATCACCTTGGCCCCCTGTTTTTGCTAAAAATTTTGGAGATTTTCAACAGCGTAAAGGAGGCAAAGGTAAATTTTGGGAACCCAACCCAGCAACAGCTTCCCTCTCTCCTTCCCTGTTTGGCAAAAAATCTAACCTAGTGGATTTGGTAACGTTATAGGTAGAATTCTGCTCTGGAAAAGCTGGAGTAATAATGGGCATTAAATGAAATCGGTCCGAAACACGCGTTCTTGGATCCCACATTAATTCGTAGAG
>JAQGBS010001308.1:0-16218 GCA_034698545.1 Acrobeloides obliquus | reverse complement strand
CCAATAATACGATAACAATTATTATTATAGCCTTCAATAGAGCCTAAAGGGCAAATCGCAATAACACAAGATTGTCTTAGAATTAGCATAAAAATACATAAATTTAGTAAAAACATTTTTGCCAAAATGTTAGCTAGTGAGTGACATTGCATTAATAAATTATCTTTTTGATTATCAATTTTTTCTTTTTAGAATGACTTTTTATTGAATGTTAAGGGCGTTGCCAGGATGCAACTAGTCACAAATTGTTTAGAAAATATTTTTTACTGATAAAAATTTAGACATACAATTTTTTGCAAGGATTCAGCAAAATATGCCCATTTTTTGCTGTCTAAAACGAGTGAATGGCGAGTGAATTGGAAAATTTCACCATATACCGTAAAACTTCTAATAGAACCCCATGGAATTCTATTAGAAGATGTTAATGATTGTTCTTTCAAAAATCGAATTTAAATCGGATTTTTTCGAGCGACCACTTTTTGGATAGCTACTGTAGAAAGGAACGTCCTATAAAAGAAATTATTGAAAAATGTTTTATTTTCGCTGAGTTATGTCACTTTGAATTTGAAAAAGTTGAAAAAATCATATCTCCGTGAAATCGAAGTCATTGCCAATAATTCCTTTTACATAATGTTCCTCATACGCTTAGCTATCCAAAAAGTGGTCGCTCGAAGAAAATCGACTTAATTTTGATTTTTGGTGGATTTTTGAATGTAAGGCTTAAAATTTTTTAAATTAAAAAAAATTCAGAAGACTATTCTCGACGAAAATAAAATATTTTTCAATAATTCTTTATATAACATATGCGATTTTGAATTTGAATTTCCCGCCAAAATTGAAAATCAGGGTTTTGGCGGGAAATTCAAATTCAAAATCGCAACTCAAAAATCGCAAACTTCAAACGCGATTACCTCGACAACGATAACGATTCAGAATTTACTGTAAAAACAAAAAATGTTCCATTTTTCATGAATTTTCTGAATATATATAAATTATCGCAAATTTCGCTCAACTAAAAAATTCCATTTTTTGGCGTATCATCTATGCTACTATAACTTCTAGCGTGTACCTCAGATTGAAACCAAACCTGAGCTAAAATGTTGCGATGGATTAGACCTAAAACATATCCAAACTTCAGGGTCAGCAATCATTCCTTCGCAAAGATAGCCCAGCACAAACGAAAAAAATCCGGTTTTGGGGGTACACAAGAGTGGCAGATCTCCTCGAAGGAGTTGACTTCAGGCCAAAATTTTTATACAGAGATTCCTCGATCCCACTTTATATAATAAACATAAAGTTAGTTTCGAGTGAATCCTCCAGGAAAAAAGATATCGCGGAAAAAGTAAAATTGACATTTTTCGTGAGTCACTCATAGTCCGACCCCGATTTCTCCCAAGTTAGAAAGTCTCATCGGAAAAGTTGGATGACATTTTACTATATGGGTATAGACGCAACTTTCCAGCTGAGTTTCATCCAATTCCCAGATATCGTGGCCCTCTGTTGGCCATATGTGATTTTTACAGAGACTGTATCTTAAAAAATTAAAATTTTAGACTTGACTTCACATTTTCCCTCCAATGCCAATCCGGTTATAGTGGCCCCCTATGTGACTTGAATTGCCCCAGTTCTGGAAGTAACAATCAAGTTGTTGTTTGTACCTCTACAATTACCGGTCAACAAAGTGTGTGCAACTATACGAATTCGAATAATACAATCCAAGTTGGAAATTGTCAAGTCTGTGTCAATGGGGTGAATAATAATAACACATGTGCGGGTTTGGCTTACCAATCCAATGATGAATCTGTAAGTTTGGTGGTGAAAATTTTTTGTAAAGATTTTTTATTGTAGAACAAAGTTAGCAAAGCCTTCAAAGTTTGGACTATTGTATTAGGTGTATTGTTGGGATTAGCGGTTTTGTTCATTATTTTATTGTTGGTGATGTATGTCATGTAAGGTTTACACTTCATGTTTAACTTCAAAATTTACGTTCGTACACTTCCCTCCTTCCCCCACACGTAAATAAATTTTTTACATAATTTTGAAGTTGTGGGTACCACTGCTTTTTCGTACACCTGCTTTCCTGAGGGTGTATTTCCGCAAAAGTTCTGTCAAATTCAGTCCAGAATGGCTCAAATCGTTCGGATTCATGTTTCAACCCTCACCCTCCACGAATCTGAATTATAGTTATGACTCTGCCCCTATTCATGAATATCTCTGGGAGTAAAAAGAATTATTACTCTTGTAAAAATTTTAGTCTTCGAAGACAAAGTGATCGCCAAACCTCATCGTATCAACGCCAACCTAATTACAGTGCCGGGTATAACCAACGTGCTCCAAATTCAATGACCAATCCACTACTTTCAAAAAACGATGAATGGCCGAGAACGAATCCTCCAACAGCAATGACACGTGGTGCACCAATTACCGACATGGAAACTACACAAGGCACTGTAAGTGATACACATGTAAGTGTTGGCAATGAGATATACCTTTTTTGACAAAATAAATGCTATTGGACATTTCTAGCCAAGAGAAAAAGGTCATCACTTTTTTTTAAGTTGCAAACGTCTCATTTTCACCCAAATGGTCGAGGGCTCGACCGCCCCATGGTGAAATTTTTATTTGACCGAAACTTCACCGTGGGTGATGACTTCTTTCTTTGAGGAAATGTCATATTTGATACAAGGTCGGCTTAAAGTTCTCGAACACTTTGAAATTTTATGAGACAATGTCTGGAAAAGTCGCACAGGGGGTGGTCGTACGCCAAAAAGTGTTGCTAGAAACTTGAAGTCTATGTTATTTTTATGTACCTAGTGAGTGATTAACAAAAACATAAAAAAAGTAAATTCTGAATCGTTATCGTTGTCGAGATATTCGCCTTTGAATTTGGCGATTTTTGAGTTCCGATTTTGAATTTGAATTTCCCGCACAATTGAAAATCAGAGTTTTCCACTCACTTTTACGCATGTCTCATAATTTGGCTTTTATAACTTGTGTAATTATAAAATTTCAAAGTGATCGAGAACTTTAAGCCCACCCTGTATAAATTATAATGTTTTAGGAGGCTCCACGAAATGGGCATTCGCATTATTCTCCAAGAAGAGAAGCCGAAGTTTAAAGCCGCTGTTAAAATATTTTTTTATCATTATTTTCAAAATCTGCCATTGTAAATATTTATTTGACAGTTTAAATATTTTTTTCTTTTTGTATTAGCCTTTTTTAAGTAAATTAATTTTATTTGATCATAAAATTTTAAGATTCTTGGCTGCATTTGAAACATATATGGGCAAGGAGGTAGGCTATTAAACCGAAAAGCGACACTTTTGACGACCTTTTTTTCCGTCAAAATTGAAAAATTCGTAAAAAATTTATCAAAAACCCTTTTTTGCTATGTATTTTTACCAAAAGCGACATGTTTGTCGAACCCCCAGAGGCGACATGGGGATGGGTCGACCCACCCCTTGTCCAAGTGTGATTTGAAACTTATTTATGACATTTCATTACTTAAATTTTATATGTTATATATTTTTTATATTGTTTTTGTTATATTTGATTTGTTTTAAATTTTAATAATTTTTTAAAAATTTTAATAAAATTATATAATTTCATCTCATCAGCTACTAATAAAATTTCTCATGGGTCATGGATCCCAAAGACTCATATAACCCATTTGGGCCTAGGGTTCAGGACCAAGGACGTAGAGGGGGGTCCGGTATGGGGGGGGGCACCACCAGATATAAAAAATTGAAATTTTATATAGGAAAAATTGAATAAATATGTATTCTTTATTTAAAAATAGTGAAAGGTTTGATAAAAAATGACATTTAAAAAAATCTTTCAAAATGTTCGGGGAGGGTGTCAAAATCATAAAAATAATGCTTTTAAAAATAAGATGTTTCATCCAAAAATAGGCAATTTGTAAAAGTATGACTGCGCCGAACGAGGCACCGAACACGCCAAAGGGTCCCATATTAGGCTTAGGCCTAAGCCTAATTTGGACCCTTTGGCGTGTTCGACACCCCGTTTGGTGCCCCATTCGGCGTGTTTGGCGCAGTCGTACTTTTACAAATTGCCCAAAAATAAGGACAATTCAATTTTTCGCCCAAAATCGGAAAAATCACCTAGGTTATGTTGTTGGTCCCTCAAGGGGTAAAAAAACCTTGTATAAACAGGTTGGATTGGATTTTGAATTGGTTGCTACAAATTTTGAACAACTACATTCAAAGGATGCTCTTCAACCAAATGACGCATATTTTACATTTTTTGAACAATTGATCTAACCTTCTGACCTCCTCTTTAGCATTCATGCCTGACTCGTCTGTTTTTAGTTGCAATTTTAAATTCCCACAAAGACCCTGAATCAGGATCTTGGCGGCAAATTCAAATTTAAAACAAATCTCAAAAATCGCCAACTTCAAACGCGATTATCTCAAAGCCATTAGCGATTCAGAATTTACTGTAAAAACAAAAAATGCTCCATTTTTCATGAATTTTCCGAATATATATAAATTATGGCTAATTTCGCTAATCTAAAGAATTTTCAATTTTTGACCTTTTTGTATCGAATTGTTGGACTCGCTTTCCACCTCTTTTCCCCATAACTTAAAGGGGTTTTTAAGATATTGGATCCAACTTTTAAAAAATGTTTTCAAATCTTCCAGCACTGCCATAGTTTTTTTTCTGCAGGCACTTTTATGCAATTTTGGGGGGATGAAAAATCACTAAAAAATCATTAAAATCGATCTATCTCCATGGAAGTAGCTCGGAGAAAAATATGGTGTTCTACAAAATTTTACTCTAATATCATACCTATAAAATAAAAAAACCATATTTGAAAAGCTTTTAAATTGGATGAGATATTGGGTTTTTATTGCAGTGGTAAAGATTTTTTATTTTAGAACAAAGTTAGCAAAGGGGTCATCCAGATATTACGTAATCAATCCAAAAGTTTAAAGCCGCTGTGAAAAAGAAGCCGAAGATTAAAGCCGCTGTGAAAAATATTTTTTATCATTATTTTCAAAATCTGCTTTTGTAAATGTTTATTTGACAAATGACCTCATTTTCATAAAGTTTCAACACAGCGCTCAAAAGCAACTTATTTATTGATCGTCATAATATCTCAACGAATTTTCGAAATCGTCACAATAATAAACAAACATGATATCAATATATAAAAAATTTGCGCCATAAAATTTCTCAATGCCCTCATTTTTGAACCCTTATCTTATGAAGTAGGCAGAAGTTATATAGTTTTGCATAGTACTACTACAGAGTAGGCCAAAAAAAGTGGCTTTTTGCGATCTGTTGGAATTCAGATCGTATGGATTTTCTTTATAAGAGAGAGAAGATTATGAAGAAGGTTTTTATGAATCGGGTCCCAAAAAAGTCGCAAAAGCCATTTTTTGGCCTACCCTGTACGTAAACATGTATGGTATGTCATCCATAAAAAAAGCATGTGATGTTATTGTTTACGAAACGAATTTTATCATTTCGAGAAGCTTTAAATATAGATAACATACGAGAAAGTCTTATTCAGTTCGACAAGGTTGTTTTCGTTTAAACCGATTATTATTTTTGCTTCCTTATTTCAAAGACTACTTGATTTTCGAAAATGGGTAATAAGGGTTCGGCTAGTTTGAGAGATACTAATAATGTAAGTCTTTTATGACTACTTTTTATAGACAAAGTCCCCCCCCCCTCATAACAAAAATCGGCAAATTTTTTCGACTTTTCGTTTGATTTAGGGTCATCTCTTTTTTCCCTTCAAATAGAATACCATTATTTTTAACTTGTTGTTTTTAGGGGGAGGGGGTAAAGTTTTTGGAAGGAAAGGGAGGGTGGATGAATGAAGGTAATTTACACATTCCAAAATCTCAGCCCAACTTTTTGAATTGCATCTTTTTTAAAGCCCGACTTTTTGAAGATCGATTTTGGACCACATGGTACGTACAAAACTTTTGATATTGATGAAGAAGAATCTAGAGCAAATACACTTAGTAGCTCTACGAATGAAGAACAGATTGTCGTTCTAGAACGAAAACCGGAAGGAATTTTACGACTACCCGAATCTGGTGATAAAAAACGTAAAGAAACTGGCTTATCTCAATCCGTGAAAAAAGATCGCAGTCAAAGTGTATACAGTGAACATACCATTATTGGAAGTCACATGCTTTAAACTTTGTGATACTACTAAGGATTAGCAACCCCTACTTAACGTGATTTTTTTTCAAAAAAAAAATTGTTTAGCTTTTTTTTCTTTGGAAATTACCTCTCTAGGGGTAACTTTATGCAGAAAATAGATCATAGGTCGGCAAGGGGGGGGGAGAGAACTCCCGATGAAGTGGTCCCCACCACCTCATTAAATTCGGCTAAGATTTTAATAAAAAAAAGGACCTTTTTTTAGCTTGAGGTAGTCTTCTGACACCCAATTTTTATAGACCACCTCATATGTTCGGCGGGGTCCATGAGGTGCTCTCCCCTTAATTTTGGATCCATGGATGGGTCAAGGGGAGGCTTCCCCCCCCCTTGCTGACCTATTAAATAGATTGTGCACATAGACAAAACATGAAAACGAGTTTTTTCGGAAAATGAGCCGTATATACTTCATAAGCATATGATTCTTGTTAAAAATGTAGCCCTAAAGAATCACATGCTTATGAAGTAGATACGGCTCATTTTCCGAAAAAACTCGTTTTCATGCTTTGTCAATGCGCGCAATCGATTTCCCGTATAATGTTACCCCTAGAGATATCATTTACAAAGAAAAAGGCTATAGAAATTTTTTTTGAACAAAATCACGTTAAGTGGGATCGTTAATCCTGAGTGGTACCAACTTTGTTTTTGTATCTTGTGTAAAAAGTTTTATATCTTTATACAATTCCATATCCTACTACTATAAACGTCTAATTTCTGTCCAGGTGATCTCGGAAACATTAGTTTTACACCACCAGTATCATTTCAAAAGTTGTAGGGGGACAATGAGAGAAGACAATCGAGACCAAAATTATCGAAATCGGAGACAAAAATATTTTCACTTGAGTTCTAGAATCGGAATACAAGTCACTCCTCGCTCTAAGCGCTAATTCTTCAGCAGCACCATATACTGAAGAATTGGCTCGGTTGCACATGGATTTGATTTCCATAATAGACTATTCTGTATAAATGCTGAAGAGAAGGTCAGAAGGCTGCGCCACCACGCTTCTGGGCCCACTATTGCGGACGCTACACTTGCGAACTAACACTTGCAGACCAATTTTGGATTTTTAAAAAGATAGCATAAATTTGGAGAAGAGACAGATGAAGACCCATGAGTGTTTAAATTTGTTAATTTTAAAAAACTTGTAAAAAATTTAAAAAATATTCATTCGATTATTTTTTAAAATTTCAAATTTAGTCCGCAAGTGTAGTATCCGCAAATGTATCATCCGTGTGTATTAGTCTACAAATGTAGGTCCGCATGATTTGCGTTTGCATGTGTAGCGTGCACAATAGTGGGTCAGGTAGTGTAGGAGCGCCAGAAGGCTAGATCAATTGTTCAAAAATGCAAAATATGCGTCATTTGGTTGAAGAACAACGAACATCCTTTGAACGTAGTTGTTTTTTGGAAAAAAATCAAAATCTGGTTTTATAAAAATATTTCGAGCGTGACCGGATTTGAACTGACAATCTTTGATCACTTATATGCCGAAGTCCAAAGTGCACTTTTGTGATTTTTTGAGTCTCGAAAATTTTGTCTAAAAATGACCCCATTTTCGCGAATATTCAACACAAACGCTCAAAAAAACCTTATCAATTGATCATCCCAAATTTTTCAACGAATTTCCTAAATTTTCACAATAATAAACAAACATGTTATCAATGAAAAAATTTGGCGGCAAAAAAATTTCTCAATGCCCTCATTTTTGAACCCTTAGTTATCTTATGAAGTAGGCAGAAGTTATAGTTTTGCGTGGTACTACTACGTAAACATGTATAGTACAGGGTGTTTCAATAATTCCCAAAGATTTTAAAAACCCCTTAGAAAGCCGGTTTTCCGACGAAATTCCGAATTCTAGTTCACTTTTTCTCCAAAACAAACACCCCCTGAATCAGGGTCGGAGAAGCATTTTCACTCTTCGGGATTGTTCTCAATCGATTCCCCGCATAAAATTATCCCTGTAGGAGTTGTTTTTAGGAAAAAAATTTCCGGTCCAAAATTCATGTAAAAAATCCGGGAACTTTTGGAACAACCCAATATATGGATTTTAAATCTCGTTAATCAACCATCTGCATCGCGTAATGGTATTGCATCGGCATTCCCATTTTTGGCCGTTGGTTCGATTCCCGTCGGAGGCAAGATATTTTTTGCATATTACAAATTTTAATCGATACTAGTTCCAAAAAACCAAATGAAAAAATCTTTTTTCCATCAAAATATACATGTGATGTTATAAAAGAGATTTTTCACAAAAAGTGTCGTTCTACGAAGTTGTCCGTCGTGATTCCAGGAATACCTTTGTAGAACATCACTTTTTGAGAAAAATTTTCTATTATGAGAAAGGTCCTTAGGAATTGGGTTCTAAAAAAGTCGCAAAAGCCACTTTTTTACCCACCCTGTACGCAAACATGTATAGTACGTAGACATAAAAACTAGCATGTGATGTTATTGCTTACGAAACGACTTTGATCATTTCGAGAAGTCTTTAATAATAGATAAAATCCGAGAAAGTCTCATTCAGTTCAACAAAATTGTCTTAGTTTCAGCCGATTATTATTTTTGCCTCCTTATTTCAAGGACTACTTGATTTTCAAAAATGGGTAATAAGGGTTCAACTAATTTAAGGGATACTAATCATGTAAGTTTTAAATAATTCAATGAGCCATTTCGCAGACCCTGGGCCGCGCATGCTACATAAACTTAGATTCTTTTATGACTACTTTTTATAGACAGAGTTCCCCTCCCTCATAAAAAATCGGCAACTTTTTTTTAAGAAATTCGACTTTTCGTCTGATTTAGGGTCATCTCTTTTTTCCCTTCAGGTAGAATATCACTAATTTTTCAAATATCTTGTTGTTTTTTAGGGGAGGGGTAAAGTTTTTGGAAGGAAAGGGAGGGTGGATGACAGTAATTTACATATTCCAAAAAATCAGCTCAACTTTTTGAATTGCATCTTTTTTAAAGCCCGACTTTTTGAACCTCGGTTTTGGACCACACGGTACATACAAAACAGTTGGTATTGGTGAAGAACAAGCTAGGCCAAATTCATTTGCTAGCTCCACTAGTGAAGAACAGGTTGTTAATTTGGAAAGAACTCCAGAAGGAATTTTACCACCACAAGACTATAATATTGTAGGACATAAGGAGACTGACTCAACTCAAAAATCCGTGAAAGAAGATCGAAGTGAAAGTGTAAATAGTGAAGTTATTATTATTGGAAGTCATCTGCTTTAAAGGTACAGGTCACGAAATT
Organism: Acrobeloides obliquus; assembly: GCA_034698545.1. NCBI lineage: Eukaryota > Metazoa > Nematoda > Chromadorea > Rhabditida > Cephalobidae > Acrobeloides > Acrobeloides obliquus. The sequence goes on along the minus strand of JAQGBS010001308.1, from coordinate 6,769 downwards.
GCGCAAAATTGTTTGACCATCAAAAAGACATCTACTGGGGGTATTTTGCGAGAAACACGATTTTGATGTTAAAAAAATTCAAAAATTTTGGTTTGAATTGGTTTGTATACTGACACAAAAACTCGATTTTTTTTTAAACATGTCCAAATGGGTCGAGCGATAGCTCAAAAAATTCCTTAGCGCATGCTGAGTAACTTTAGTTTTTACCACTTTTTATGAAAACCTTTATGTTTCGAAGAAAAACCTTATAAACTTTTTGTGTTCGTAAACTCGTTTGAATTGGTTTGTCTATTGACACGAAACTTTTTGAGTATGCTATCAAAAAGTTTATAAGGTTTTTCTTCTTTTTTTGAATTTTTTTAACGTTAAAATCTTATTTCTCTCATAAAAATACCCCTAGTAGGTGTCTTTTTGATGGTCAAACAATTTTGCACAATTTCGTACACTGTACCTTTAAACTTTATTTTGTATATTTTGATCATCTCTTTATTTCCATATAAAAAAAATAAATTTGCATAAATTTGAGATCGTTATAATAACAGAAAAATTATACAGAATGTTCTTCACCAATCGGTTGCCAATTAAGTGCTGAATCATCACTGACTACTGATACGTTCTAAAAAATTGATTTGATGAATTTTGTCAAGGACCAATTCGACTCAGCTTGCCGAGTACTCCAAAACAAGTACCATTTCATGGGAGTGAACTTATGTGAACTTATTATTATCGGAAGGGGGTTTGACCCATAGCCGATTGGCTAACGTGCTCTGCCTTCACTCATATGGTTCGGGTTCGATTCCGCGCCCAAAAGTCATTTTTAAATTTTTTTTGTCAAAATTCATGAAAATTTTTGCATATCTACGTTCTATGCCTGGAACACGATAGAGCTATTATTTTTCCATGAAAACTTTTGGGAAAATTGGAAAAACCAAAAATCTAAAACTTTTTTTCCAATTTTTCTAAAAGTTTTCATGGAAAAATAATAGCGCCCATATAAAGATGTGGATATGCAAAATTTTCATGAATTTTGACAACAAAATTAAAAAAATGAATTTTGAGCGCGGGATCGAACCCAAGTCATATGAATGAAGGTTGAGCACGTTAGCCACTCGGCCATGGATAAAACCCCCCCCCCCAAAACTCTATGATATGATACTCGTTCTGAAGAGCTTGGCGAGATGAGTCGATTGGCGAAATTTTTTTCAGTTTGACCCTTGCCTGCACCTTTTTCCTTATTGGTGTGTCGTGCAGGTCCACCCCCGAGCGCTTCAAAACAAGTGTATCATGTTACATATCATGGTACTTGTTTTGGAGCGTTACTTGTTTTCCAACACTGTAATTATGGGGGGGGGTCGGTGATTCTCACTCCAAACCTTTCCTCCCAAAACCTATTTTTAATACACACAAAATTTCGAATCAAACTGATAATCGGATGGAGTGAGAAATCTAATTTAAATTTATAAAATCACATGCTCATAAGCTGGCCGATCGGTTGCAATATGATATGAGCCAGATCTTGCTGGTGGCACTGGTGGATTTCCAGTTGGAGGTGCTTGAGCTGGTCTAGTCGGTGCTGGCCTATAAAGATATGGTGGTGGTTCTCTTCTTTGTTGGGCTCGTGGTTGATCCAGTGTTGAAGCACGGTTAGATGGATCTCTGCTGACCATAGCCGGATTTTCGTGAACGATTTGGGGTCTTGGCGAATTTTGGCGAGCACTATATTGGCGGAGGCGATAGGTTTGGGCTTCTCTAAAAAAACCCAGTATGATTATTTTTTATAAACTGCGGAGCAACTCCCATCCACCCCAGTGGTTTGGGTGGTGGGTTGTACCACCTACTTCCCCCCCCCCTTCCGTCCCTTTGGACCTTCAATGCGCATTCAACCTACTCTTTGTAATGCTGTGCCCTAAAACAGCAAAAAATTAGCAGCAATAACAAAATAAGACATAAAATTCCCAGAGCAATCATTATCCACATAAAAATTTTCTTGTCTTTCTGAAAATAAATTTTTCCTTTTCTTTTCAAAAAAAATCTCGTACTCTTGTGTCATCCAGCTCTTGTTGAGAAATACATGTACCTCCTCCAATGTTTCCAATACTTGTAGTAGTTAGCGCAGTTGTTACGGTTGATGTCTCAGGAATAGGGGTACCGTTTATACGACATAATTCTAAATAGAAATTAATATAGGGCATTCGTTTCTGTCATGAGGAAAAAATCAACATCAGTGGTGCAGTGGCAAGTGCCTCACTTTGCACTTAATTGTCTAGGGTTCGATTTTATCAGGGCGTCTCCCCAGGGGGAAGAGCTCCGAAATTTTAAAAAATTTTCAATTTTTTTCTTTAGGGTTTTCATTTTTTACATCGAAATTTTAGATTTGGGATGAGGGGCACGTGTCCCCTTGGCTACTGGTCTGCCTTACGTTGATCAACAATCGTGTAATTAGTGCAGCAATCTCGTCTCCCAGTAATTGGATCACAATTATAACAATATCCTGTACTTGATTGATTACATGTTATGTTACAGTTAAATCCATACATATTAGGGTCATTGCAGAATTTAACATATGTTACTGTTATTGACCTAATATAGTTATATTTTGGAGATAAACGATGTAAAAACGATACCAAATAGAATCTTGAACGGTGCTTGAAAAGTTCGTAGAAACAGTTTGAGGGTTTGCCGTGACCCAGGTATTTTCGCTAATTGAAATAATTGATCCAGGAGATGAAATTGTTTGAGGTGATTTAGGTGGTAAAAAAGATAAAGTTATGGTCAAGCCAACATTTATGTAATGCTAAAATGTGGTACTTTCAAATGAATTATTCAAAACATATAGAGCCCCTCCTCCAATAGCTTAGGGCAGGAGAGATTCATAAAGTTGACACGAAAGGTTGACAGATAAAGTTGACATGAATAAAGTTGACAATATAACGTTGAGAATAACTTCTGCGTCGACGTTCACGATCATAGATCTGTTGCCTGATGTTCAATGAAATTTTTAATTATCGAAACGATTGATCCTAATTTTTCAAAGAAAGAATAGGATTGATCGTTTCGTGTCAACTTTATCGTGTAAAAGTCGTTTCGTGTCAACTTTATGAACATCAGGCGACCCCCTAGTAGGCCGAAAGAAAAATGTTTAAAGAGGTTTATCACAAAGCTTTAAAGGTCCACCATACCCTTTATAGGGTTATTTTGGTGAAAATTAAAAAACATGAAAAAATCGGGCAGATGCCAGCTGGTGACATAAAATCTCTGCCAGTTGGTGACATAAATTTATGTCACCAACAGTTGATGACAGAAAATCTCTATCAAGGCTTAGGCCTAGGCCTAAGCCTAAGCCTAGGCCTAAGCCTAGACCTAATCCTAGGCCTAGCCCTAGGTCTAAGCCTAGGTTTAAGCCTAGGACTAATCCTAGGTCTAACCCTAGGCCTAAGCCTAGGACTAAGCTTAAGCCTAAGCCCAGTTGGTGGCATAAATCTATGTCACCAACTGGCATCTGCTCACAAAATCACCCAAAACTCGCAAAAGTGCTCTCTTTTTGGGTCACCTTTTATATTAAACAAATTTTACCGTTGGATCTGCTAGCTGGACACTTGTATTGGGAATTGACTGCGTAATCGAAGGAGGGGCATTACTAGTAAGTGTCCAATTTGATATTAGTGGAACAGGGGTATTACTAAAAACACAATTTTTTAAATTTTACACTTGTTCTTACATTTGGCTTGTTACAGTTTGGAATGCTACATCGGCCGAGGCTGAGGCACCATTTGTAGAAAGAAAGTCACCTCTGAGACAAGAAATTTGGATATTCGAAAAGCTGAGTGTCGTATTCGATCTTACTAACTAAATTTTCAAATTCCTATTCTTAGAAGTGGCATAGCTAAGATGGTAGGGGACCCCCTGATCCTGAAAAATTGATTTTTTAAAAATAAACTACAACAGAGGAGGGTTCCATTTCTGAGGGACCAAAATCCAAAAAATTTTACATCAGGGTCCCCCTTTAGGGAATTTAAAATTGGGCAAAAGTTTTCATACCCGACCGGCACTCGAACCCAGCCCTCCTGGCTACCGCCCAAATACACTACCATTGTGCTACCAAGACTCCAACTGATGCCAGTTTGTTCCTCCTTTATATTTTTTTCCAAAATTTGATAAAAATCAAAAGGGTCTCCTTCCCATGTTGTTTTTTCACGAAAATTTTTCATTTTTTCGATTTCGGTAGGGGGCATGACCCCCTGCCCACTCCCCCCTAGCGTCGCCTATGAGTATGGGGTACTTTTTTTGACCTTTCGAGTCTCATAGATTTTTATGATGACTACCTGAACTACAGAACAAGCTCCCAGTACAACTAAATACAACCAATTTTTACTATATAAAGCCATGCAAAGCTTGATAAAGTAACACAACAAAAATTCTATCATTCATTTGATAAAATACGCAATGTTTTATTTGTTTGCACACTTTTCCGCACCTACTTTTCCATTTGAATTTTCCTCTATTGACTTGAGATTTTGTTAAGAGGGAAAAATTTTATTGATAAAAATTTTAAAATCAAAATGTGTGCTTAGTTATTAGTCACTCTTGGGTGGAGAATTTATTTGAAACATAAAAATTTATAAACTCGGAAGTTGAAGAATTTCTCATCTACAAATACCTGCAAAATAAGAAAGCATAAAAAGATAATGGGCCTATTCCTAAGTTGAACCGTACGGTTGATCGTACGGTTCACGGTTAACCGTACGGTTGACAGTGAACCGTACGGTTCAACTTAGCAATAGGCCCCATGTTTTCTTATAAGGAATCATCTCCAACTGTCAGGTCAAAATCTATATCAAAATAAATTTTATGTTAAAGAGCACCAAAAAATACAGGGTGGGCCAAAAAAGCGGAAAAGACCCAAGAACCGAAACGGAACCAGAACAGTAGATTTTCAGCAAAAAAACTTAAGGGGGACCGTTTGGTAAATTTATTCAATTCTCCCATTTTATGAGTCCATGGACTCTGCGGACCTCCCGCCCCGCAGTACCATCACTGGTTCAAGCGTATTGGGGTCAGTTAGGGGCAAGTACCCGTATTACCCCATTCTCCACGCAACTGATGGAGCCTCCGGTGAGGGCAAAAAATTTTTATGTGAAAATTCCATGAATACCTGAACTATTAAAAAACATCCCAATACAACTAAATACAACCAATTTTTACTATATAAAGCCATGCAAAGCTTTTAAAATATCACAACAAAAATCTATCATTCAGTTGATAAAATACACAAGAGGGAAAATTTTATTGATAAAAATTTTTAAACCAAGAGAGCTTAGTTATTAGTCACTCTTGGATGGAGAATTTATTTGAAACATAAAAATTTATAAACACGAAAATTGGAATCATTTATGCACATGCAAAAAAGCTGTAAGCTAAAAAAGCATAAAAGATCATATTTTCTTAGCTTCATCATTGCATACAGTCAACTCTCCATATAGTGACACCCCTGACTAGAGTTGATTAGAGAAATTTTAATGTCTTGGCTTAGGCCTAGTACTATTCAGTTGTTGAAATTTCTCTAGTCAACTTCCTGCCGGAATTGCTGCCTAGAGAAATTTCAACAACTGACTAGTGTAACTGTTTTCAAGATAACCTGCTGCTTAGTTTGATCTATATTTTAGCTTCATAAAAAATCAAACTAGTCAGTAGGTTATCTTGAAAAAAGTTACACTAGTTAGTCATTGAAATTTCTCTAGTCAACTCTAATCAAGGGTGTCACTACATGGAGAGTTGACTGTATTTTTTTCCTGCTGAACGCAGCTTTATCCCCCTCCCCCAGAGAGAGAAGGATCGATTAGGGGGGGGGGACATTTTTTGAACCTATTGTGATTTTACACAAGAATGTATGCTGAATACGATCCAATTGGTCGCTTTGAGAGTAACTCATGTTTTCGTGTCAATATCCAGACCTTTTCGAAAATCGGGGTCTCAAAAATGTATAATAGCGTGCAAATCCAAAAATCCGGGGTCCGTCCATGTATGCTTTACACCCATCTCTTCCTCTCCCCTCCGAGCGCGTTAGTGCTGGTACTAAAAATAAAATTTGCATAAATTTGAGATCGTTATAATAACAACAACTAGACTTGTTCGAAAATTATACAGTTCGTTGTGCCCGTTCGTTGTGGTTGTTGTTTGTCCGTTCGTTGTGCTTGTTATTTGTTCGCTTGTTGTGCTTGTTGTTTGTCCGTTCGTTGTGCTTGTTGTGCTTGTTGTTTGTCCGTTCGTTGTGCTTGTTGTTTGTCCGTTCGTTGTGCTTGTTGTGCTTGTTGTTTGTCCGTTCGTTGTGCTTGTTGTTTGACCGTTCGTTGTGGTTGTTGTAATTATACTACATGTCTCTAAATAGAAATTAAATATAGGGCATTCTCCTTTGCCATGAAGAAAAAATCAACATCCGTGGTGCAGTGGCAAGTGTCTCGCTTTGCACTCAATCGTTGAGGGTTCGATCTCGTCAAGGCAAAAATTTTATTTGATCGATTCAAAAAGTTGTTAATATAACCCCCAACTAAAATGCAGTTAAGAATTTTTGCTTTAATTTTTTTATCCTTGAAACAGTATCCACTGAGCACGTGTCCCCTTGGCTACTGATCTGCCTTACGTGGATCAACAATCGTGTAATTAGTGCAGCAATCTCGTTTCCCAGTAATTGGATCACAGTTATAACAATATCCTGTACTTGATTGATTACATGTTATGTTACAGTTAAATCCATACATATTAGGATCGTTGC
>JAQGBS010001307.1:0-16219 GCA_034698545.1 Acrobeloides obliquus | reverse complement strand
GGTGTAGAATATTACAATAATTTAATAAATGAATTATTGGCAAATAATATTGAACCTATGGTAATGTTGGGCCTATCTACTCGCTAACAGAAACCAAAAAGGATACCCCTCCAGAGGGGGTAGGTGTTATTTTTTGAGAAAGATTTCATAAATTTAAACCAACCTCTAAGTGTTGGACTGGGAAAGGTTGTATCTACGTTATGGTGCGCCTGCCTAACTCGGGTGGGGGACTTTTGCGCCCTCACATATGCGCACCTGATATGTGCACTTTCACATTCACGCACCTAATAATTGTGGTGTGTAATGTGCGGTGTACAAATGTGTATATCGAGGGAGCAAATGTCGGGGCGCAATTATTAGCGCGCAAATGTAGGGGAGCAAATGTCGTTGCGCAATTATAGAGCGCAAATGTCGGGGCGTAAAAATCTGGTGCTCAAAAGTCGGGTGCGCCAGTGTCATTGTACATATGCGAGGGCATAAAAGTCCCCCATCCACCCAACTCCCATGACCCTTTCTCTACATTCGTTTGAAGGCCAAGAAACCCCACATTTAGTTTAACACAGACAAGTATTGAGGGCTAAATCACCTCTTGAAATTTGGATTTGTGGGGATATCTTTCATTTCAATTAGCTGTAATCGTCATATTGAAAATTTTAGGTTACACTATTTCACTGGGACCTACCCCAATCCTTGATGGATCAAGGAGGCTTTCTCAACCCCAAAAGTGTCGATTGGTTTGGAGAATACGCTAGATTCTGTTACTCAACATTTGGAGATAGGGTAAAAAATCTTACAAATGTCACAAAACCAATTTTGTATAGGTCAAAAAATGGATCACCTTAAATGAAAATTTCAGTTTTGTTAATAGTGGTTATGGGTCTTCCAGAAGTTTTGTCTCGGCCCCAGGAAATTTTAAAAGTATCCATTCGTGCTGGACAAAATATCTTGCTGGCCATCACACGCTGTTGTCTCACGCTAGAGCTTATCATATTTATAAAAATGAATTTAAAGCAAAACAAAAAGGTATCAGTTTTACCTTTCATCTCTCTAAAAAAATTAAAATAACACACTCATGATTAACCAGAATTATGGGTTTGCTGTGTTAGAACACATCAGCACCAAATTTAGGTGAGGTTGGCATTGCTTTATGCGGAATCTGGTCAGAACCATTAACAGATTCTCCAGAAGACATTGAAGCTGCTAAACGATGTTATGATTTTACTTGGGGCTGGTTCGCGCACCCCATTTTCCATCCAGAAGGGAACTACCCGAAACGAATGCGAGATACAATAAGGGAAAGATCCAAAGCCGAAGGGAGAATAACTTCAAGGTTGCCTGAATTTACTCCAGAAGAAATTAAATTGCTCAAGGGTAGTTTAGGCACTAGCGATGGTGCAAACCGAATAACGAATTTAGGTTCTGCCGATTTTCTCGGACTCAACTATTACTTCGGCAGTAAAATTAGGAATAGATTACCTGAAGAATACACGCCGGATAAGCCGATTGATATTTTAGAGGGTGGTTATAAGGCTTCCTATGACCCTAGCTGGAAGCAGTAAGCTTTGTTGATTTTAACAAAAATAATTTTTTAAAGAATAAATCCACCAAAAGGCTGGATTTACACTTACCCAGAAGGCTTACGAAAACAACTGCATCAATTCCGAACCGAATATGGAAACCCGAGAGTAATAATCACAGAAAATGGATGCATGGATACTCTAAACGAGGGCTTAAACGATATTAGCAGAATTGAATATCTTCGTGTTCATTTAGCCGCTGTAGCGCAAGGTTTGATTATACTTTAAGCTAATAGGGCGATCCATGAGGGTACAGTGGCGTTGGGAGAAGAGTCAGCTAGGGGCGCTTCTCCAAAAAGGCTGATTTTTCCCAAAAACATAAGAGGGGATCCTTATAATAAGGGATTTTTTTATTTCGGTCCACTAGGGGAGGGGCACCTGCTTCCTTGCCTACGCCACTTTCCATGACGCCCTTGGGGTGACGTCCAATGAGGACCATATGATCAATAAGAGGTTCATGAGGTCCAGGGGGTCCGTAGACCCTCCTTCTCCAAAATAAGATAACCCTCGTCCCTTGAAACCTAGCTAAGCCTATACTTTGAGACCCATTTTTCCTTTTATAGCCATACAAGAAGGATGCAATGTCATTGGTTATACAGCATGGAGTCTTATGGACAATTTTGAATGGTCTGAAGGATATGAGATAAAATTCGGGCTTTATCGAGTAGATTTTAATGATCCAGATAGGAAGAGAACTCCTAAAGCATCGGCTTTGTGGTACAAAAAAGTTGTGGCTGAACAAGCAGTTGACTTGAATGAGAAATTGATCAATTCAAAAATTTAAATTAGATATCTCATTAGGCAAAACAGTGTTCGGACCTTGTGGGGGGGGGGGCACAAAGTTCGAAGTAGCTGGTTCTCAAAAAAGCTTGGCATTGCACCAACATCTTGTTTCCTTATACTGTTTTGCCCAATGAGATATTTCATTTGTTTCATAAAACTGCGAAACAATTTTCTCTTTTAACTTTGTTATGCATTATATCAGCGTTATGAAACAATCTATAAAGTTGTTTCACATAAAATTTCGCTTTGAAATGACCCCTAGATGACGGATTTGGACGGTGTAGGAAAAAAGTTATGGCCATTTTATGCAAATTTCAGGGGTTTTTCGCGAAAAATCGATTTTTGACCCCAGAGAATTTTTCGGGGAAAGTAATATTTTACAAAGTTGTTCTCCATGAAATTTCGCGCTAAATTGACGCGTCTTTAACGATTTTTGACCGTCAAAAAAAGATATCACCATTTTTAGACTCCTATTAATATTTATTAACCCATTTTTGACGACCGGGTCATATATGACCCATTACATAGAATCGAGTAGATAGAATTATTGTTACATCCATTTTGGCCAGACGATAGTTCAAAAAATTCCTGAGATCTAGCCTAATAATTTTTTTTTAAGATCACTTTTCACGAAAATCTTATCCTGATGATCAAAAATGTGTTCAAACTATATCCGTTGTTGGCGAAAGTGCGTGGATCACATTTTTCTGTTCCACGTTTTTCGTATCTTTTTCCCATCAATGACTATACATATCCATTTCTTTATTTACACACAAGACATTTGTAAATAGAGTCAATTATTACAAGGGAAGGGTCGCAGATGATGGTCGAGAATTTCAAAAACTCATGTCTATTATTAATATGCCTTTATAAAGATGCGTTATTTAAAAAAATATATACATAGGTTTTGCCATTTTTTACATATGTTCCAGGATTTTTTAAATTTTTTCATTAGCGCTATCGTGTTCAGCACATCAAAAACTCCGAAAAGCCAAAAATACTCATCGTTTTGAAAGTGTTAAAGAGATGCCAAAAACAGACCTTTGAAGCATTTGCGTCAGTTACACCTCGAATCGGGAAGAAAAATTGAATATCAAGCTAGACTTACGAAGCATGTATAGCCTATCATGTGGTGAATGTGGGCAAGCATTCACAAGCATTTTTTCGGCTAGTCATCGTTCTGAATAGGTGTATTTAAATTTTCGAAAGTACCTATTTGTTCTAAAATTGTAATAAAGCCTCGTTATTTAAAAAAATGATAAACCCTTGAGTTAAAAAGGATTTGCCACGTAAATGCCACGTTTTGGCATAATTTTTGCCACTTTTTCTATTTTGGCATGCAACATCCCTACCAATAGGAGGAACGACTTCACCCCTGGTATTTGTAGCACTAATTGCACTCTCGCCGTCGAGATGGTTTTATTTTTCAGGGTCAACGAATTTTCGAATGCGACTTCATCCAAATTATAGCTCAGCAAATGATGAATAAAATTGCAAAAGATCACATTCGCAAATTCGTTGGCCCTGAAAAGTTATTCTCGCTTTAAATTTTGCGTCTCGACCTCGAGACGAGCACTAATTGCGATTAGCGCTCCCCCAACTTGCAATTGGTGCAGTATCGACGCCTTCGAGACGAATCAGTGTGGCCCTAATGCATGAGAAAGTTTTTGAAAGCCATTTCGAGTCAAAAGTCGACCCCTAAAAAAATTCAAAACCATGTCCGAAGCTCAATATCGTCGATTTACGTGTGTTTTTTGAATTTTCTAACCTGTCTAAAACACCCAAGATAATTTTTTTGGCAGATGTATTTCAATATGAAGAACATTTCTAGCGTGGTTTCGAAAAAATCCGAGAAACTTCGATTTTTGAGGCATTTCGATCTCATTTCTACTACACGTGGTAGTAGAAATGAGATCGAAAAAAATTTTTTCTCGGAAATTTTGGCCGAAAAAAATTACCTTGGGTGTTTTAGACAGGTTAGAAAATTCAAAAAATACACGTAAAATCGATGGTATTGAACTTCGGACAAGGTTTTGAATTTTTTAGGGGCCGACTTTTGACTCGAAATGGCTTTCAAAAACTTTCTCATGCATTAGGGCCATTCCTCTCGAAAGGCGTCTGATTCCTCTCGAAGGCGACGATATTGCACTGATTGCAAGTTGAGAAGCGCTAATTGCAATTAGTGCTCGTCTCGACGTCAAGACACAAAATTTAAAGCGAAAATAACTTTTTAGGGTCAACGAATTTTCGAATGTGATCTTTTGCGATTTTATTTATCATTTGTTGAGCTATAATTTGGATGAAGTCACATTCGAAAATTGGTTTTGAATTTCTTTAGGTATCGAATTTCTCGAGATGACCTTTTTCGAAAAACTCGAGATGACTTGTAAAAACTTTCTTATATATTAATCTCACTAAGTAAATTCAACTTGAAGAGCGCTCGTTTAACATAGCGTGGTTTCGAAAAAATCCGAGAAACTTCGATTTTTGTGCCATTTTTACATGTGGTAGTAGAAACTTCGGTACTCCCACCTAGGTTTGAATTTTCGAGATATCTCTTAAATGTTTTTGCTCTCAAGTTTAAAATTCTTTCAATAAAATTTTTTCCAACAAACTCCCAGATCTTCCCTATCGAATGTGAGGTCGACCATCAAAATCGGATTTATGGTTGAGGAAATATGAATTTTGAGAATTTGCACAATTCAAGCTTGAGCACCTTTTAGTTTGATCTTCATGCGCCAGTAAATTTGCACATAGGATTCCTTGTGTTTTCTACCACATAATCATGAATACTTATTCATTTCCTTAGGAATTATTAATTAAATATTTTCACTTAATGGACTCACGATGCTCTTATTCTCAAACAAATTTATTGTCTTTTAAAACATTCAGCCATGAACGTGACATTATGCCTTCAATATGAAGAGTATGACAAATTTATGAAATTTTGTTCATTTATTCCTTACCTCTACTATATAAATGGAGGAATTACTATAATGTTATTCCCTTTGATCATTTATCTAATTTTGAAACATTCGCCTAAAGATAACAAGCCCATGAAATGGTTATTTATAAATATTGTAACAACTAGTTTTGTTCTATCCATGGCGTATATTTTATTCGTGCCAGTTGTAGTTGCCCCATTTATTGGATTCTCTATGGGGTTAAGTTCAAAAATTGGGACCACTGGATCGTACTTGTTTGTGGATATATATTCTCTAACTTTATCAAATCTCATAATTGTATACTTGTTTATGTTATTCCATTTGTATCGCACTGTATCAATTAAAACCTCTTTAAAATCTGTTTATGGTGAGACAAAAAATTTGTTCCGTATTTATATAGTTTCTATAATTATATATGAATCTATTATGACGACATTACTTCAACTTGCTTTTAATAACGACAGTGACAATTTTATGGACGATAACGATATAGAAATTATGAAGTTGGAGTTATTGAAAATTATTAAAGATCATCAGGTCAGTCAAGGTTGTATCTTGGTGCCCCTTCCTAAAATCGCCCGAAGATGAAAAAATCAAGGGGGCATCACATGCATGGGTATCCCTTAATGAAGTCAAAGTTCAGTAGAAAAAGATCGGTACTACTTCGGATTAGCTGCCCCAAGCGACATGGTACTGGAGCTGGAAAAAAATTTTTAAATTTCAAAAAAGACCCAATAGGGGTATTTTTATGCTGGGAATCGATTGCGCACATCGACGTCGCCCCCCCCCTTTGCTCGCTACTCTATCTTCATGCCATCGATGAAGCTGCAGTTTAAGACCTCAAAATGGCCTCTTATCCCAACGACCCTCCTTAAGGCCACATTTTTAATAAGAATCACCTTCATTTTTTTTGTTTATCACTGCCTTTTTGGTTCATTATTACAAAAAGTCGAATATTTACAATTTTTCGTGTCGATACACAGATTTTTCCTGATTCATGGAAGCGTTTTCATACTTCGGAAATGTGACATTCGGATTTGCTGCATAAAATTGGTGACTCTACATCTCGCCCAAAATCAGTTCGGCCAAACGACAACTCGACCAAACCACAACTCGGCCAAACTTCAACTCGGCTTAAATACAACTCGCCCAAACTATAATTCAGCCAAAACACTACTCGCCCAAACTACAACTCGGCCTAACTACAACTCACCCAAAACACAACTTGGCCAAAACACAACTCGGTAAAAGTACAACTCGCCCAAACTACAACTTGGCCAAAATACAACTCGTCCAAAATACTACTCGGTCAAATTAAAAAAGTGAGTTTAGTTAAATGAACTTCTTTTATTTATGTGTATTAAATTATACAAGATAGGTAAGAAAATTTTCTATAGTATTTTGGCGAATTGTATTTTGGCCGAGTTGTATTTTGGGTGAGTTGTACTTTGGGGGAGATGTCGTTTGGCCGAGTTGTGTTTTGGCCAAGTTGTAGTTTAGGTGAGTTGTATTTTGTCCGAGCTGATTTTGGGCAAGATGTAGGGTCGCCATAAAATTACCCATTTCTAGAAAAAACACACAAAAATTTTCGAAAAAATTCATGATCAGTGCCACGCTTAATCGATACTAGTTTCGAATTTTTAGCCATCGTTGATAATACATAACTCATTAAAAAATATATGGTTATTAATTTATATGATAATAGCCGTAATGATTCTTTCTCTAATAACAAGTTTCATATTTTATTTCAATTTCAAGATTCTACATAAGATCACTACCAGCAATATTCTAAGCGACAAGACTTTTCGAATGCAATTGATTTTCTTCAGAGCAGTCTTTGTGAAGAGTATTTTCACAATTACATGCGTACTATTGCCAATTATTATACTGTTTTTGCAATCATTCCACATCATATATAACGTATATATCAACATCATTGTTAGTGCTGTACTGTCTTCACATGTACCTATAGGCTATGTTTTACTCATGGTGCTTATTAAACCATATAGGAAATTTATATTGAATGGGCTATGTTTACAAAAAGAAGCTTATTTGTAAGTCATAGAAAGTAAAAATGAAAAATAAAAGCAAATCTTGTTAATTATAAAAATAAAGATGTTTACAAATAAAAGGTTTTATCTTTTTTTAACATCTATATTTGATTAAACTATATCCGTTGTTGGCGAAAGTGCGTGGATCACATTTTTCTGTTTCACGTTTTTCGCCAGGCCATCAGGCCGTTGATAACAAATAAATAAGTCACAAATTGAAAATACCAAAAAAGTTGTATTATAAAATTTCGGGTTGAAATGACCAATTGAGAAAATTGGTGGTAGAGAAAAAATCACCAAAAGTCGCTGATTCGTTTATAAGGCTTTTTTCTATGTTCTTTAGTGGGACACACCACATGTACCAAGAGCTTTCTAATGATATAGAGGGGATGCGTCAAATGATAAATTTTATTTACATAAAATAAACATTTATATTGCACCAAGATTAACACTATGAAAGGCGTTTCAAAGATGGCATAAAAGGTAATTTGGACAAGATTGGCAGCTTTTTGAGCACTCTAAAATATTTCGATGAAAAATTAGGGATCTTCTTGTACACCTACTTATTGACAGGTTGTGGAAAAGAATAACCGTCTTGTTCAAGAGTATCTGAATCATTGTCGTGTGAATGTAATAATTCATCATTGTCGGTAAAGCCTCTTTGTGCTCGAGTAGCTCCTAAAGTTACAAAAATGCATGGAGTTCAAAGATCATAGGGCAATTTTACTGACAAAGGGGCAAAAGTCCTATATAGGAGATAATTTTTGGAGGTTAGTCGAAAGTAATTCCACATCCCGATTCCCTCTGACTGGAGCGCCCACTTTTTATGAAGTATAGGGGGAAATGGAGTATATATTGTGTACCTATGGCCAGAAATTTTGCCACTCTTCACTTGTATTAAAATTTTTTACCTCCTACAAAATTATCAAGTACACAAGCTACAATGCCACCCGTAAATTGGCGAATATTGAATAAAATATTTAGAGTTTGACTAATTTCTGGATTTCCGACGTCAATCGGATTTTCGGCAAAGTAATCTGGCACGATCATGCCCATAATTGTTGCGATGCCTAGGATAGTAACATTTCTGGATAGTTTAAGATCAACTGACTAAAAAGATCTTTTATATTATAGATGTGCAGATGAGGCTCCTTTAGAGAGCCAAATATTGATCCCAGAATTGACCATGAAGAAAAAAATTTGTTTTGAGATATTATTAGACGATTTTTGCGTTCTGTCTTTAGCCAATCTTCCAAAATTTCATAAAAATGGTGTCCCTCTGCCCACTCAATAAATAAATATAAACTTTACTTGTATAAGCGCTATACCGATTCCAGTAAGCATGCATAGCCCCATAGATAAAACCCCTCCTATCATAGCTTCTGGAATTGTTGCAAAAACTGCACCCAATTTCGTAAAAATTCCGATGAAAATCAAAATAAGCGATGCGATTTGCATGGTAAATCGACTAGCTACTCGAGTTATAGCTACTGCAGCAATATTTTCGGAATATGTTGTGACGCCAGTGCCGACACCCAGCAGTCCTGCGAGGCATGCACCAATTCCTAATTTTAATAATTAATGGGAGGAGGATAAAAGTTTGATCAAATGGACAAGATAACGATCTAGGCTGATAAAAGTGGTGGCACTATTCCTGATCAGACCATGAAGGAATTTTTGTCTGGTAGGCCTTCAACCAAACAAATTGGCCAAAAAAAGTTCAGACAAAAAATGCCCGAATTCAGAGCCCTCGAGTAACTTATTAGAAGAGTAAGTGTAGCCCTCTATATTGTTTGTATTATATGAGAGTTGATAGTTCATCGAGAAACGGTTGTTCCTCCTTAACACCTCAACTAGCCCACGAGTTAACTTTTCCTTTAGTCTGTTCTTTCGACTAGCTATGGAACTCCCTCTCTATAGTCCATCGAGAGACGGCTATTCCTCCTTAACTAGCCCACGGGCTAACTTTTCCTTTAGCCTGTTCTCCCGACTAGCTATGGAACTCTCTCTGTCTCGATATGTGGTGAATAAATATTGTTCTGGTATAGCAGTCCATACAACATCACAAAAGATAGTCATATAAGTATACCTTCTCCCATAATCGCTCGATTTAACGACGATAATGGTGGAGATTTTTCTTGTGAAACTTTGGCTAGGATTGCATAATTCCCCAGCGATTCAATCACTACCATCATACAAGATATAATCATGCCGAAAAATAGACCCAAACTAACATATGGCATGCCAAACTGACCTAAATTTTCAATGATTTTTATAAAAATACAAAATTGAGCTTTATCTACCAGGGTATGGTACTTGGAACCATGGTGATTCGTGGATTACACGAATAGCTTTTGGGTCATCTATCCGAGCTGCTCCATTTGGAGGTTCTATTCCGGTTTTACTCAGGATGAAGGCTACACCATAAGTGATCAAAAGCGCCGAGAGGTACTGAAAATATTAATATTGACAAAGGTACACAATTTTAGCATACTGGAAAGAAGCCAAAAAGGCGATAGCGAACAAATTTTATTCTCCTTTTAGCCAAAGCAAAATATGGGATGGGAACTTTCCATTCCCCTATGAACAGTACAAAAATCACCATAAGTCCAAAATACCTATAAAAATGATTAATATACAATATTCCGAGCAAAAGTATAACTTACACCGTGGAAATCCAATGTAATTTAGCCTTTTGTAAAGCTATGGGGACACTATCCAAGCATAGCAAAATCATTGGTGGACAAACTGTTATCGGTCCAATTCGGCGTGATACAATACCAATTAGGCCGCTAGCTCCAAAAATTATTAGAAATAAAGCTGAACAGGCTAAACTTCCTTGAATCTAAAAACTAGCTGATCTTTGCAAGGATAGGGCTAAAAATTGGTTATTTGATGTTTCGAAACTTGTTTATGATTTTGAGAATTTCTTCGAAAATACAAAGCCAATCCTGATAGTTTTGGTGAAAGCTGGATTTCGTAGCAATCGAATGACACCAAAATCATGTCATAGCTCTTTCTGGTTGAGGAGTTATTGCATAATTAGTCAAAAATGTCAGTTTTTCGACATTTTTAAAAATAATTATGCAATATCTCCGCAACCAGAAAGAGTTATGGCATGATTCTAGTGTCATTCGATTGTTAAGGAATCCAGCTTTCTAATGACACCAAAACTATCAGGATTGGCTATGTATTTCCAAAGAGATCCTCAGAAATATAAAAAAGTTTCAAAATGTCAAGTTTCGAAAATCAAACGATCTAAAAATTAGATTCCATAGACCCCTCCGCTCACAATTTTACACTCTTTCTCATGAAGATTTCCTCAAGTGACCTGGTCCTTTAAAAATAAAGCAGTTTGCAAAACATACAATTTGCAATCGACCTAAATATTCTTCTGGTGGCACGTAATCTTCGTTAGTAGCATTACATTTTACAACTCTGGCAAAAGCATATAAAGGAGGTAAGAAGGCAAAAGAAGGTCCTTGAAGGACAGCTAATCTGTAATTTGAATTTTGAAGGCACTGGGTTTCCCCTTATAGATATACCTATAACCAAAAGTAGTTTGTATTAAAGTGGATAGACCAGTAACAGTAAACGTTGAAGAAATTAAGCGCACTTTTAGCGCGACAACATCGGCACCAGGGCAGACTGTTTGTGAAACAATATCTGGTACTACTAGAAGGCCAACTATACAAATCATTGTTTGCTAAAACTTCATTTTTGTTGCGGTTGACTTCGAGATAGAAATTAGCGGATAGTCATTTTGTGACCACCATGGTATAGTGGTCCGGTGTACTGTTAAGAAGTTCAGCATCTGGCATTAAGATGAGTTAGGTTAAAAGATTTTGAAGGAACCTGTGATCGATCGAATGTCACAACAATTTCAAGTTTCAAGCAGAAAAAATGAAAAAAAAGTTCTATGACCAAGTGACTAGGTTGATGGCCTCAGTGCTGTAGACAGGAAAAATTTTTAGAGGGATAATTTTAGATTTTCCCCTATAGTACCCTGAAATGGATATTGCTCTTCCGAACCTATTTTGGGAGGAGAGCCTGTGATAAATCACTCGAATCGGATTGCGCGGCAGCCGCTTGATGGATGTAGAAGAAATTAAGCGGTTGTCAGCCGTCAAGGCTGTCAATAAGGCGAATTATATAAGTTATCGTCATATCTGAAAGTTTCAGATATGTCTAGGCATATCTGAAATTTTCAGAAATTATAGACTCAAATAGATCTAAGCCTAGGCCTAAGCCTAAGCCTAGGCTTAGGCTTATTCTGAGAGAGTTTCGATCCCCAGCCAATTCCAGAAGTTATGCATTTTTTTAAAAGCCTTGTTGTGATCACCGATCGATCATTGGTTCCTGTGAAATCTTTTGGACGCAAGGTGGAGCCGAACCTTGCTAGTAGACGGTGATGCCGAACTCCTTGGCAGTTCACCGGACCACTACACCATTGTGGTCACTAATTGATCTAACTCAAATTTCGACCTAAAGTAGTACAGGATGAGCCAAAAAAGTCGTACTTTTGCGTTTTTTTTGGTAACAAATTTTCCAAAAATTTTTTCAGAAATCACTTATAAGGGGTATTTTCATGCAATATTTGAAAATTTTTCGCCAAGAAAACGCAAAAGTACGATTTTTTTGGCTCACTTTATACTAAGCGCAACAATTCCAAAAAAAGTTACTTGAAATCCTATTAAAAGGGCAGTATTCCATTTAGGAATTTCATTAACTCTATAAATTAGAGGTAGTATTTCTGGTTTCGGCTCAGATTTTTGTGTTGGTATAGAGCCAATAACTTGCCGACCATTTTCTTCTTTGAGCGTATCAAACCCGTTACTTTTTCTATCTATGCTATATATTTGGGACATCTAAAAAATAAAATAGTGAAAAAATAGTCTAAAAATGTTCACACTTGATCGATGAAGGCAACACCTATCGATCAAGGTTACATAGTCGATCAGTGCGGTTCGTCAAATCGTGATTTTTTATTAATATTAAAATTGTCGAAAAATTGCCTCTGGGCAAACTTTTCACGTGCAACGTGAAAAGTTTGGTTCAAGCAAAACTGGAAAAATTTTCATCGAATATATGTTTTTGCCCGAAAAAATGGCTAATGATGAGAAAAATAATAAACAGTTTTAAATTCAAGAGATCGCCCTAAATTTTTTCGACAATTTGATGAAAAACATTATTATACGTATAACAGGTTTGCCGATACATTTCCTCGCGAAAATATTGAGGGCTTGTTATTTTGATCGATTTTTAAATAAAAAGTGCAAACACATTATTCCATTGTTAATCTCTTTTATGAATAAATGTAAGAGAAAATAAAGGTGTAAGCCTAGATGGAAGAGAAAAACAACTTGTAAGCCAACAAACTATATTCTTTGATCAAAATTTGGTCTTTTTGGTCCTATTGTTAAACAATTGTTTTTTTGTGTAAGAAGTACGTTAGATCTTTTATATTTTATTTCTTTAAGGGGTTAAAATTAGAGCCCTTTATCCAAAAAACTTTTTTTTGAAAAATGACCTTCTAGGGATAAAAATAGGGTGAAAAATTGATTTTGCACACTTCTGTCACGTGAAAATGCTTCCTTCATCTTGTTTTCGCGAAAATAGCACTATTCTCTTGGACGTTTGGAATTATGCAAATTTTAAGCAAACGTGAAATAGTGTTACTTTCGCGAAAATAAGGTGAAGGAAGCATTTTTACGCGACGGCGATGTGCGCAATCGATTTTCACCCTATTTTTACCCCTAGAAGATCATTTTTTTAAATTTTTTTGAGAAAAGGCCCTAATTTGGACCCCCTTTTAATAATACAAAAAATAAAAATTGAGCAATATTTAAACTGAGAAATAGTACCCGTTTTAAAAATTTCAATAAAAAATTGATTGAACTAAAAAATTGATGAAAACAAATTACATTATATCTTTCTTTAACTCTTCAATTCGAATATCTTCTTCCATTTTTGATGTCGCAGTCCTGGTGCTGACTGATTGATACTCACGTTGAAACCATGTTTGTGGAAAGAGTACCATAAAGGCTGGTAATAGTAGCATTCCATGACCTATGCCTAATATCACAACTAAAGTGATCGTTTTGACAAACACCATGGGTATATAGTCCTAAAAGAGCCGCATAAGATCCTCTCTCCTGCTCATCTAGTGTCGTAGACAAGGGGGAGTTCAGCAAGGTAAAAAATTTCCCTTCGGGGCCAACTTTTGGTCATTTTTATCCAAAATGCGATTTTTGAAAAAAATACACTAGCTATTAGGCTATGTACAAATGCCTTGTTTGACCGATTCACTCAACACTAATAACCTTACCTTAAGCAGTGCTAATGGCAAAATCGTAATTATTGTACTAATACCGCCTTGTACCATTGGCCAACCAACTGATTTTATAGCATGAACTAATTTATCATGTTGACTTGACAAGGGGATCTTTACAATTTTCCCATCTTGAATTTTTGCATAATCTATCAACTAAATTTCCGTTTTTTATACATTTACGAAATATGGGCTTACCTGAAATTTATAAGACATATGAGCAGTAAAATCAACTGATAATCCTATCGACATCAAGATAGCACACATGGTTGCTGGATCCAAGTCCATCTCCCACCAGGATAAGTAGCCTATCACGCCCAAACTGACGGAAAGTATAGCCATCGTAGCAAAGATCACAGCCATAAGATTTCTTATGAAAACACCGCAAACTATAGCCATACATCCAAGGGTCATTAAACATGTCTAAAAAATTTGTTTACATTGAAAAATTTGGAAACCCTGTTGTTCTCATCTACACGATAGATGTCTTTATCTGGCAGCAGTAAAAATGAGTTTATGTGTCTCGCTGTGTTAAAAATGTAACTTTTCTAAAAAATGGAAGCGTTTTTACGCCAAAATAACATCACCAACGTGTTTCCGCATAAAATTACCCCTAATAGGGTTATTTTTGAGGCAATTTCGACAAATAAAATTTTTCGATTTTAGACCACATTCAATGGGGTATAAAAGCCGAAGTAGCTCCAAAAATCCCAGTGCTTACCATTAATGTTAGCTTCTTTAAGCTCAACATTTGATCGACAAACATCGAGTTTGCTTCCCAGATAGTCACATTTAAAGTCGGATATTTTGCAGCAATTGCTCGAGATTGTTGGACAATGTCTATCCGATCGCTCCAAGTTGTAGTGTTATAATTAGCTATGATAAACATGAATTTGGAAAGAGGGAAATCAGGGCTAAAAATTGAGCTTAAACAAAAAATTTCTGATCGTAATTTGTGTACTTGTTTTCATTTAGCTTCAAAAATGGCGCATGGTGCTTGTAAACTGGAGAATAAAGAAATTCTTTTAAGCGCTTGTAATCAAGTCCAGTTTCCGTTTCGTTGGGTTGGTTCAAGGAGGTGTTTGGCTCACCATCTTCACTGTAATAATCAAAATCTTCATAGGTTTTTACATAGTTGATATAGTCTCGGAGCCATAAAATTGTGAGATCTTTTCCTAAAACAACCTTTTCTTGTTTATTTAGAACCAGATGAAAGCATTGCTAACACAATCTGAATTTTTTAGAGCCCATAAACTATTAGTATCGGGGGTGGGAGAAGTTTGTTCTAATCATCCGTTCCACTCTGACTCAAGAATCTAACTTTGTTAACTAAAATTCAACCACGTACCTCTACACCACTTATTCGATTCAAATTCACCCAGCATGTTTTCAAATTGATGCAAATCCTTGGTTTTTCTAATATCAAGCGGGTTGTTGACCAAAACCGTAATTGGGTAATATTCATAATAAACTAAACTGCTCATAGTTTTCTCTGCTTTTCTAACTTTGCTATTATGTGGTAGGAGTTTTTCAGGATCTATCTTTGAATTGATTGTCAACGTGCCAACAATTGCAAAATACCAATAGGCTAGCATAGATAAAAATAGCACCAAAGCTACGAGTCTGTGCTCGAGTATCTGTGTGTATATGTTGCAAGTACTGGACAAGAACCTCTAAATAATCGAATTTAATCAACTTATGGCATTTATCAGAGAGAGAGAGAGAAGGATTTCACTCAAATGGTTGAGGGGTCGATCCTACCCCCTATCCCCTCATAAAATTGGACATAGAATTTTTGCCTTACTTTTATTTTGAATGCATTCTTAGATGAAGATACGTCTTTCTTTTCTTCATAAACTGATGCAAAATACATAGCCGGAACGAATAAAATTATGCAATAAACATAAGTTAAGCCTAAAGCCGTTGCGGTGGCTAAACAAAATAATTGGATCTCTAAAAATGATTTTTTTTAATAATCTTAACGGGGGTAATCCTTACAGCCAGATCTTCGAAAAAAATTTTTCGCAAATATTTGAAGAAAAGTCAGGGCAATTTTGATGCGAGAAATCGACTGAGTGCACTCCCGAAGTTTGAAAATGCTTCCCTGACCTTCACTCGTGAAAATAGGGTCATTATGAAGATAGTTTTTTAGATTTTACTGTGCTAAAAACAAAAGTTCTCACGGGTGAAAGTCAAGGAAGCATTTTCAAGCTTCGGGAGTGCTCTGAAAATGCTTCCCTGACGCGCAATCGATTTCTCGCATCAAAATTACCCTAGAAAGATATTTTCTACAAAAATTTGAGAAAAAATTTTTTCGGAGATCTGGTTGTAAAGGTTATCTCTCTTTAAGCTTAAATCTACCTGGGGTCGGAGTAAAATATCCAATTGAAAAAGTTAACACGTTTGTAATCGTAGTTATGGTGATCGATGGCCCTATTTCTTCTAATGTTAGGGCTATTCTTTCAATTATGGGTATTTTGTGTTTTGCCGTTCTAAGCCAAGAATGGATCATGAGAAAAGCGTCGTCAACGC
>JAQGBS010001306.1:0-16220 GCA_034698545.1 Acrobeloides obliquus | reverse complement strand
TAGGGGTACTTAATATACTTATTAGGTATTAAGCAAAAAACTTTGTCTTTAACTTATTTTATTGCGCAACTAACTTTCTGAAAGTTAGTTGCGCAACTAACTTTCCGCGCAACTAACTATAGTAATGGCCAAAAATAATAACTTTTTCAATTAATTCAAATTATTTATTAAAAAAGATTAAAACAATCGAACGTAAAAATAATCAAATGTAACATTTTTTTAAACCACAGCAAATTTATAGTTGATAAACTATGCCAGCTTATTTTCTACTTTATTATGCTTTCTAAATTTTGATTCCGATTCTTCGTGAATTAATTTGTCAAGAATTTGCTTTAAATACTTGTACCAATTAGAACTAAATTTATATATATATTATTTTACACTTTACATACACTCCAGGTTTTAGGCAGCATCCATACGAACAACATCCAGTTTCTTTTGGACAACTAAAATATTCAAAAAATAATCTTGTTAAAAAATACAATTAGCTAATATCCTTCTTATCTTTAGTTGATAAGATATTAGATAGAAATTTCTAAAAACTTACAGCAAAGTAACGGTTTTATCTTCTGCATTTTGCAATTCATAAGTGCATGGAACAACATTCGATTTTGGGCCTAAAATTAATTAATAGACACTTTCTTGAATATTCGAAGGTATTCGAAGGTACCTGGTACTTGACGATACATGGGCAAGGGGGGGGGGGGGGTACTTACCCTCCCTAATTCGTCGTATCGGATGAAAAATAATGGACCAATTCGTATTTTGACGGCAAATACGTCCAAAACATATATACGAATTCGTATTTGACTACGATTTCGTATTTTGACTTTTTCGCCTGTCGATGTTTTTTTTGGTCGACAGTAACCTTTGGGACCCAGTACCCCCTGCTTGCCTATGTATGTACTTGACCACAGGGTATAACGGCTCGAGTGGGCTTGAATTTTTTCAAGTTGAACTTTAGTGAGTATAAGTAATGGGGAAGTTTTTAAAAGCCATTTCGAGTCAATCTGAGAGGAGCAAAAAAATCAAAACCTTGTCCGAAACTCAAAAATCGATTTTACGTTAATTTTTTGAATTTTCTAACTTGTCTAAAATACCCTAGAAAAAATTTTTCCTCCTAAAATTTCTTCTTACCGATGTATTTCAATATAGAGAACATTTCTAGCTTGGTTTCGAAAAAATACAAAAAACTGCGAAAAATTTTTTAACTCTGTGGCCTCATTAAAAACGATTAAAAAAATCGAAGTTTCTCGGATTTTTTCGAAACTATTCTCCACGTTGAAATTTTTTTTGATAAGTTGTTTTTAAGCTAAAAATGCTCAGAAAATTACAATTTTTGTAGAAAAAATGAAAAATTTTGGACCTATTTGGTGAAAAAATAGGAAATTTTGGTCATTTTTGGTGAAAAATCATAATGAGGACCATTTTTTGAAAAGTTTTTTCAAAAAATTTGGACAAAACATAAGGGGTTACTCTTATGATTTTGTTTCAAAATTTGTTCTGACGGGGGGGGGGCAATTGTCTGGATTTCCCGCCCCTCCCCCCTCGCTACGTGCCTGCATTAGTGTGTTTTATTTAATGTTGTATTTTGTTGGGTACTCTAATTTGGACTTCTTGTCTGTTGTATCCTAAACGAATAAATAAATAACGTAAAATCAGACTTTTGATCTTCGGACAAGATTAGAATGTAAGGGGTTTTGCGGATTGGCTCAAAATGAATTTCAAAAACTTTCTCATGCGTTAATCTCACTAAATAAAGTCAAATTAAATGATGCTCGAGCCGTTTAACACTACGGCCACCTAGGTTCGAATTTTCGAGATACCTTCTCTTAAAACGTATTCGTTAAATTTGATCTAGAGTACCGTTATCTAATAATATGCTCACAAAAAGTATTGCATTACCTCCAAGGGTAGAACCAATAAATTTTCCAAACTTCTGAGAGTTCAAATCGGAATCTTTATTAAATTTGCCAATGTTCTTGAAGTAATTGATAGTGTCAACTAATTCTTTTTTCTATAATTCTATTTTTTAAACGTTTTGTAAAAAAAACTACTTTGAAAGAGTTGGTGATGTTCTTGCATTCGACATAAATTACGAGATAAACCAGAATATGCAATAAATGCATCTTTTGATACATACTTAAGATAATAGTAACAGATTGGGAAAATTATATGACCTATAGTTCATTTCTGCGAGAAAGTGAAAAAAGTAACGTTCACCATAGGTACACAAGGGGGTGGGACTGTACATTTTTTGAGCAAACGCAAAAACTTTAAGTACAGTAAACGTTCGATAATCGGGCATCCCTTTAATCGGCCCCCCTCAAAAATTCGATAATCGCCTCCCCCCCTCTAGGGTGGCCCGATTATCGAACGTTTACTGTATTTAGTGGGAATTGAACCCCGACTTTGGATTTCGAAATTGAGAACTTTACCACTTTGCTATACAGGTTTGTACTGAATTCAAACGTGTCACGTCAAAATGTCGACAATTCAGAATGTCGACCGTCAAAATGTCGACTGTTAAAATGTCGAATTTGTAACTGATCAACAATTTAGATTTATCGAAAATATTTTTTCTTGTAATATTTTATATTTTTTTGAATGTAATATCGAGTATTTCTTTTTGTAATATTTTTAAAAAAATTTAGGCTTAGGCCTTAGCTCCTTACAGTCGACATTTTGACGTGTAATCGAATTCAAAGTTTCGGCATTTTCGAACGCCGTGATTTTGCAAGATTAAATAAATCCAAATTCGTGTTTTGACCTACAAATATTCCTATATACGTGAAAGTGGCAAAGACAATTTTTTTAAGAATGCTAAA
Organism: Acrobeloides obliquus; assembly: GCA_034698545.1. Taxonomy (NCBI): domain Eukaryota; kingdom Metazoa; phylum Nematoda; class Chromadorea; order Rhabditida; family Cephalobidae; genus Acrobeloides; species Acrobeloides obliquus. The sequence goes on along the minus strand of JAQGBS010001306.1, from coordinate 13,392 downwards.
ACAATCCTATTCTGGACGAAGTCAAACCAAGGCATTAGTTTTACTGGCTACAAAAACCCATTGCGCTATAGTCTGTTTCACCAGGAGTTTGAAAAAACCTCCAGACTGATGGCCTAGTGGTCTAAGACACTCGGTGCCAACCTAAAGGCCCAGGTTTGATCTCTCGAGGGTCGAATTATCACAATTACGTCCAAATGGTCTGAAGATTTTTGTATTTTTGGACGGGGAATACGATCCCGTCGTTATTTTTGCATTTTGCCTTATGCGAATTTGTGAAATGACCACACAGGAATGACTAAAACGGTGATTTCATCCCATGTGTCAAAACTCAAAAATAATGACGGGATCGTGATCCCCGTCGAAAGTTAACTACATACACACAAAATCTCGCCATTTTGGCTGATAAAAAGACAATAATCATTGAAATCACCGTTTTAGGTATCCCTGCATGGTCATTTCACAAATTCGCATAAGGCAAAGTGCAAAAATAACGACGGGATCGTGTTCCCCGTCAAAAAATTCCCATATACAAAAATTTTCAGATCATTTGGACGTAATTGTGGAAAATCGACCCTCGGGGATCGAACCTGGGCCTTTAGATTGGCACCGAGTGCCTTAGACACTAGGCCATCATTCTGGAGATTTTTTCGAACTCCCGGTGAAACAGACTATATTTGAGCGGTGCTTTTTTCACTCTATCATTGAAAAAAACTATAAATTATTTACTCAAATAATATAACGCATCAGCCAATGGTAGTGATATAAAATGGTTTATATATATTTCCATTTTATAAGGAAGTATACACAGTTTATAAACGAGGAAGTATGCACAATTGTATAAACAGTTAGAAAAATGGAATTATGTACAAATAATTTGCACGTTGTTTTTTCAGCTTTAATTTAAACAAACGTTTCAAAAATTTTCTAATTGCTGAAAAAGTGACGTTTTCGATAGGTGTCGAAAAATGTCCATATCTCGGCAAAAACTAAATGAAATCGAATAATTTTTTCTTACAATATTCTACAGTTTTTGATCTACAGTTCTACAATAAAATTTTTTGAAAAAAAATTTATAGATTTTTTAAAAATTGGTTGAATTTTTCACTTTTTTGCAAACTTTAAAGAGTGTATTCTTAAAATCTTCCGCAAAAACTTTTTGCCAGAGCTGGGGGTCGAACCCCGCTCCATTATAGTGAACGGCCGATGGCTTTGCCAATGTCCACAGAGGCTTAAATTCTATTCAAACAAAGCTTGTTACAAAGAAAAAACCTTAATTTCATAACTTCAAATGGCTAGAAGTAGCGAAAGAAGCTACCATTTTTTTATGATCGAGGGCTAAAAATGCAGTTAAGATGCGTAGAATAAAAGCTACAGAGCGATTTTGTAGGAAGCAGAAGAAAAAATCTCGGTGTAGTCATGTTGGTAGCTCATATGACCGGTACTAAAAAACTTCTCATAAAATGAGTTTTCAACTGAGCGATAAACTTTTTCCATAGGAGTGTTGCATATGTTGAGTGATCCTTGTAAAGCTAACAAGGGACCTTTTAGACATGTAAAATCGATTTTTTTCTAATTTTGGCAGGAAGTTGTTGGCCATACTTTACTTGTTATAAATATGTTTTTGAGTTGGGTGTCTGAAGCTTCGTTGCGGAGATATTGACACGAAAACTTTTAGACATGTAAATGTCTAAAAGTTTTTTTTAGACATTTACTTCTAAAAAACTTTTAGACATGGAGATATTGTAAGCCTAAGTCTAAGGTTTAGCCTTAGGTTATGTTCAAAGCTAAGCCTTAGTCTAAGATTATGTCCAAGGCTAAGCCTATTTTTTTATATAATGCATTATTGTTTTTAAAGTTAGTACATTAAAAATAAATTTTAAAATTGAAAAAATTGTCACCTAAATGCCACCTTTTGAATAAGAATTTGCCACCTTTTTCTATTTTTTGAATCAAATTTTGCCACCTTTAGAAGATTGGCATATGAAAACCCTAAGTTAATCATGAAAAAGTTATATAACATTTACTGTTTGTCCTATTTTATGAAAATTACAAACGATCGTCTTAGAGATGATTTTATGACATAGCCGGCTTTTCCGATAGAAATATGGGCGGTCTTTTTTAACCTGCTCCAATTTGTTTGCTAAGAAGTTTTTTAAATAATAGAATTAGCTCGGCTATTGGTCGACAGTTCAGTCAACGATTCTATTTACTTTGAGTCCATTTTTCGTGTAATTTTAAATTACATATAGTTTTCTTAAACGTTTTATAATTAAAAAAAATTTGCAACTTTTAACTTATATTTTTGCGCTGTTAAATATAATTTTTTAAATTTAGACTGTAAATAAAATATTAGGATGGCTAATAAGTTCCGAAACATTTTAAAAATGAAAAATTGCTTTTATCATACCGACTAGGAAAACTATAATATGATTAAAATTTATAATGCTTTATCATGCTACCAAAATTATATCCATATTTATTTGGTTGCCCAATAAGTATTTGCCGCTCAAAAAATGCTCTAATTTCATCTTTTTTCATCCGTTTTCGATGACATTTTTTTAGTAGTGGGTTAGAGTGTATGCTGAATACGATCCAATCGGTTTTTTTTAACGAAACTCACGTTTTCGTATCAATATCCAGATTTTTTTAAAATCGAGGTTTTTTATACCCCTAAAATGGCTCAAAAATTTGTATTCCCTGAATCAGGGTTAGAGAAATTTTTTCATGACTCAAAAATGCGCGCAATCGATTCACCGACTGGGAAAACTATAATATGATCGAAAATTTCGTCAAAAATCGACTTCTATAACCAAATATCGAAAGTTTAAAGTTCATTTGCAACATTGAAAAACACTAATTTTTGAAAAAGTCTGTATGTTGGCATGAAAACATTAGTTTCAATCTAAAAGACTGATTGGATCGTATTCAGCATACACTCTTATACACTACTGAAAAAAGATTTCATCGAAAACGGGTGAAAAATGTTCGACTTTTAATTTCATGATCTATTTTATAATGATCGAAAAAATAAATGTCTGCGATTTTTGTCGAAAATATTTAAAAAATATTTTAGGTGATTTACATAGTTTCTGAGCATTTTTATCTAAAAAATGATGGTCCGACCATTTTTATGCATAAAAGGTCCTCCCCCTTTAAGTCGGTTGTCAAAATCGATGAGTGCATCGTGTTCCTTGCACAAAACACTCTAGGAATGGAAAAAAGATTATCGAAAAATATGGTTCCTTCGCGGAGATAAATTTGTGAACAAAATGTTCTGAAATGTGCGTCTCGAAGGGTTAAATAGATCGTGAGCTACAGCGAAAACGTGAAGTCGCCTTCAACTGAAAATATCTTTAAACAATTTCCTCAAAACGAATGTCTATATGAAATTAGCTCGAGAAACTTTTTCCTTTTTGAGATATGATAAAAGCAATTTTTCATTTTTAAAATATTGCGGAACTTAATAGCCACCCTAATAAATTAGCGAATAAATATTCTTATGCTTTTCAATCTAAACCTACGTACCGAATCATATCAAGATTATTCAACAAATCTAAAATTACCTAATGGCCGAACCTATTTTTTTAATAACCTTGATTTTATTATTGAAGAAAAACTAACTGTAAGAGGTCATGTAACAAAAGCATACCATAAACCTTCTCGGCATTATATGGCAGTAAAAATTGTTTCGATAGAAGATGGATTAGAAGAAGTTAAAACCTTGAATCTTATTAATAACTCTTCCAGTAATATTATTTTATTATATGGAATAGAACAAATTAATGGCAGACAACCATGTTTTAAGCTCTATTTAGAATGGATGGACTTTTCGTTGAGAGAATTCTTTAATAAATTTCAAAACAGGAAGGGAAATGAAAAAACTTTTATTAAAAATAAGAAACTGGGAAAGCAACTAATGGGTATAAAATTATTTTTTTAAATATAGGCCCAAAAAAGGAGCACTTTTGCTTCTTTTTTGACGAAAAATTTTCAAAAAATTTTTTTCCAAAAATAATTCTATGGGGGTATTTTTATGCAAAAATCGATTATGAGAAAGAAAAAATATTGAAAATGCCTCCTAGACAATGAAAAACCGATTTTAGTATTTTCAAATATGAATTCTTACTTGAAAATGCGAAAATTTGCTATTTCATGTTCTGGAAAGTATTTTCAAGATTTTTAGATGCGCGCAATCGATTTCTAACATAAAAATACTTCTCAGAGGATAATTTAAACAAAATTTGAAAATTTTTTAAAAAAAACACAAAGGTATCCTTTTTGGGTAAACCTGTGGTAAACAAACAAGTGTTAGGTATTGAACAAATGACGTCATCAATTTCATACTCGTCATCCCACAATATTTAGTGTCAGGGTAGGATAAAAGAATGATGTCATCGATTTCATAATCAACCACTATATACAGACACACAGTGCACAGACCCCGGTCCAAAATTTTTGTTTTTTATGACCCATCCGCTCCGCAGTTTGGCGACGTTTTTTTAGACCTTCTAAAAAAATCGGTCCCCGGCGACGGGGACCGATTTTGATAACCTACACCCCCCCCCCCCTTCTGCTCTATGATCTACCCCCCTCCCCTTCCACCCCATGACCTACCCCCGTGAATTTTACCGGGGTTGTGCAACTGTGTTCAGACACATTCTGATTGGCTAAAATGAACAAGGATATTTTCTAAAAAATATCAATAGGTGACAGAAATTCTAAAACGCGTCGAGTCGGTTTCTCATACAGGGCTCATGGTCCCCGCTCTCCTACTAGGGTTTAGGCTTTGTCTTATTTTATTATTGCTCGCGAGTTGTCTTATATCGAACTAATAAAGTCAGAGAATAGAGATCGTGTTCTCGAGTGTTCCGGTAGAATCGTCAGACGAGTACCGTTACACCCAGGACATCACAACAAATGCCCTCTTTTTTAATTTTTTCGTCGAAAATTTTTTACTAAAATTTTTCAGCAAAAAATCAAAAAAATTTAGAACACAGTTTTTTAGGTTATATTGTCGTTAAACTTATTGATGCATTGCACCATCTAAATCAGCTTAAAATTATACATCGTGATATAAAACCAGAAAATATACTCATTAGTCTAAATGGTGAAGTAAGACTTTGCGATTTTGGCGAAGCACGGGTCGCTTCTTTCAAAGTCAGCGCTGAAAAGACGCTCTGTACTCGTGGTTATAGACCACCTGAAGTATATCGCAATGAGCAAATATTAACCAACTTTGAAACATATGATATATGGAGCCTTGGAATAATAATTCTGGAGTTTTTCTACGGAGTTAACCCATATGAAATGGGTATGTTTTTCGAACGCCTTCTGGCAAATTTCTTTAGGGAGAGATCTTTCTTGCACTTATCAAGAATATGATATGAGACAATATGATAAATTAATTGATTGGCAAAACATCCCTGAATATAATTACTGTGTAGATGAAGAATTTTATGAAATATTAAATTGCTGCCTAAAACAAGCTGAGGAAAGGGCTACACCACAAATATTAAAAGAAAGCAAATTTTATGCTGATTATAAAATGTTTTCGCATGTAGATGCTGTAAAAAATATCAATTATTTTATGTAAGTACAGATTGTTTTGTGATTGCTCTCATACATACATGGGTAAGGGGGGGGGGTACTGTACCCCGCCCCTAATTCGTCGTATCGGGGAAAAAATTAATGGATCAATTCGTATTTTGACGGCGAATACGTCCAAAACATATATACGAATTCGTATTTGACTACGATTTCGTATTTCCCAATTCAAATTTAGAATCCAGAATCCGAATTCAGAATCCGGAATTTTTGAAAAAATTTGAATTTTTTGAAAAAAACTAGATGCAATATATAGATGGGTGGTGTGGGTGGAACCACCCACCACCTGGATGGTACCACCCTTTCGTTCCCTAAATAGAGCCATCGGGCGATGGAAACAGATTTAAACTCGATTATGAAGAATTTTTGAAATGTAGAGGAATAAGAAAGAAGTCTGTATATTGAAGTGTTTTTGATTTATAAACTTTTTTAGGATTAATAGGACTTCTAGAGCTAGATGTTTAAACTATTCTCTTTCTATTTTCTTTTTTGCAATTTTATTGACGATTTTTCTATTTAATGAATATAATGGTGCAAAAAATAATGAATCCCAAAACTTTGGTAGTACATTTATAGAAAAATCAGCCGTTTCTGTAGATGTTAAATATTCTGGCGGATGCTATGATCAAGATATGGACGCTATGGGGTATGAAAGTTGTCCTACGTCTAAGGATGATAATCGTTGTGTAAAGAAAAATGGTCCGATACACATGTCTGTGGTTCGATACTATTGTCCAGAATCATGTGGACTTTGCACAGAACATGGATTTCCTCATCGATATCCACCTAATGCAACTTGTTCCGATGCTGTTACAAGTATAATTTTTTGTCTTCATTATAAAGACATTGGCTATTGTGATCCTCAAAATCGAGAAGATTTGGCACAAATTAGTTGCGCATATACATGTGGTTTGTGTTAATTTAAAATTTAAATAAATCTTAATGATTTTTGAAATCACCTGACATCATGTTTCGAACCTTAAAATAATCTATAATGAAACATTTATTTGACTAACATGATCATAGCCATAACATCAAATCTGGGAACCTCAAGGACTGTCACATCCAGATTTTTTTGTTTTGCATCAAAAATTTCCAACAATTAATGAAGAACTGCAACAAAATTAGTAGCTAATGGGCACGAATTTTAGATATTCAGCATAGGGTACCTCTAATGGGACAAAAGTACTTTTGGTCAAATTTGGAACGAAACATGATCACCTGTTTGTATTAGCCAAAAAATCAGAAAAATTCCAGAAATACCAAAATTTTGGGGTAAAGACTTCATTTTTATAGTTTTGGAGTGGAAAATAGGCTAAAATGACTGAAAATCAATATTTTCAACCCCAAAAAACTATTAAAATGAAGTCTTTATGCCAAAAGTTTGGTATTTTTGGAATTAGGAATTTTTTTCGTATTTTTGCGCTAATAAAAACGTCAATCTCAATCCGAAATTGGCCATAAAGGCCCCCTTTGCTTTTTCTAATTTTCTTGCCTTGCCTCCTTCTTGTCTACATCCTGCCTCGTCTTGCCTATATATTCTAGGAACTTTAAAAGATAGAATTTCATTTTAGGATTTTGCGTCAGAAAGATCAAAATCAGAAAATAACTTCGTCATCAGAGATGAAACGTAATAAAATTACGAAAATTAAAGGGAGATCACTTTATATACAAAATGGTCCGACCATCATTTTTGAGATATCATATGGGTTTTATGTTTGGTATACCCTTAAAAGGCTAAAAAATTCATATTTCCTGAATTAGGGTCATGAAAGCATTTTCAAATCTCGGTAATCGCACAATCGATTCCTCGTCTAAAGAAACCCCTATATGTGTTGAAAATTTAGTCAAAAATCGACTTCTGTAACCAAAATCAGCATTTTAAACTTATCGTTAGAAATACAACTTTTTTTAAAGTCTTGATATTGAAACAAAAACATGAATTACGATCAAAAAGAATGATAAGGTCATGTTCAGCGTACATTCTTGCTGAAACATTTTTTGTCGAAAAAGGATTTCTGAAGTCCTAAATAATAGATTTTAAGTTTGCTCCAAGTTTTTTTCCGTATATATGGGTATTTTTTTCAGAGAAGAATACGAATTTGATGTTAAGCACCGCAGGCGAAAATTTTTTCGAAATGCTTGTTTTTAAGCTGAAAATGCTCACAAAATTACGATTTTTGTTGAAAAATAGGAACATTTTATACGTTTTTGATGGAAAATAGCAAATTTTGGCCATTTTTTATGAAAAAATCATCTCGTATTGGAAAAATTTGACTACTTGATAAAAACTGGATAATTTGCTTCATTTCGCTCTAAAAAATTAAGTTTTTTGCGGTCTATGTAAAAAAATGTATTTTTTGAGTTTTAAATTTAAGAAAAGTATTTTTATTACGAATTATTCGAAAATTTTTTCTCAAAAACTACAGATAGTAATGACCCCCTTACTTCATTTAATGGCGCCCAGTAAACTGAGTCAAAATTATCTGACAATTGTGATTCAATTCTAAACTGAGTCAATTCTAAAACTGAGTCAATTTTGTGAAGGAGAGATTTAAAAAATTCAATTTTCAAGGAAAATTGCCTAAAATCGTTTTTTTTTTCAATGGAATTTTTGGTTTAGGATTTTTTTCTCGTAAAATTTTGATTCAGCTTTGACTCGATTTTGACTCAGCTTAGAATTGACTCAATTTAGAATTGACTCAGTTAATTATGACTCAGTTTACCGGGCGCCCATTTAATGGAGCAACTATCGCCATTGGAATGCCCATGAAACAAATAAATTGATAAAAAGTCATTCTGCTGAACAGACTAGTTGAGTAAGAGACAGACTTGTTGACTAGTATAAATGAATAATAGAATAGCCTTTCTCTTTTGTCTAAACCTTTTTATAGTGACATTTGTTAGTTTTTAGTTCTTTTTATTTCCGATAAATAAAGTCTTTAAAGTTAAATAAACAAAACTTTTGCTAGAACTATGTAAGAAGCGCATAGTGTAAACCAATTTATACAATGTTTGACCTGGTTAGATGGCGATTTCCTTCTTAAAAGACAATGACCAGAATGTATTTTTAAATTACATGAAAATAAGATGAATGTAAATAGAGCTATTGACATATACGATGATTGCCTGCTGCGGATTAAAAATACGGAAATTTCAAAGCACAATGGTAGTACTCATGGACGGTAGCCAGGAGGTCCGGATTCGAATCCTGGTCGGGTCCGAAAACTTTTGCTCAATCTCAAAAATTATCTATATTTCCACGTTCTCGGTGTGGTTTAATCCGAGCTCCATAATGATCAAAAAAAGGAAATTTCAGAAAAATTCTTCTGGATTTCTAGAAGAAAAAAAATAATATTACTTTAATAATTGTTAGTGTTAGAAATTCGGGTCGGATTGGAGTGCTTCTTGCCTTAAAACCAATAACACGTAGATTTTTAATCTCTTCGTACATTTCTGGATAAGATCCATCATACAATTCCAGAGTTCCGCATTTGTTACATAAAATCTTTGTACTGGCATGATAGTTGCCAGTGCCAATGTTACAGTAACAGTTAGATGAAATAAAAGACTTTTTTATCCTCCATCAAATCTAAAAGACAATCGCCTCCAGTTGTTTGTAAAAATCTATATATAAACATGAGAAAACATGAATAAACATAGCATCCAAAAACGACTACAAATAAATCTAGAATTCGTTTGTTGAGAAACTAAGGTCGAGTACGATTCCACCTAAAAGTAGGATTCCACCCCTTGGTTGACCTTGATTCAGTGTATTGAAGCGAAAATAAAAAATTTCGGATTTTCATTGGAAAACTTACTTTTTATAGGTTTTCGATTGCTCGCATTCCCCAACTGATAAAATGCGTCCCTGACAGGAAGAGAGGTGATTCGGGGAAAGTGGTCGGTAGGGTTGCGTTACCCAGGGTGTTCCAGTGAGGCAATTGCATTTTCATTATTTTTTAGGTTTTCGTGCAAAAACAACATTACTAACGTGTTGCTCGATCAAAAACCCAAATATGAGTGTTTTTTGGTTGATTTTAAAGAGAATTTTTTTTCAACTTTTGGACTATGTTAAATGGCAGCAACTAAGTGAACTAGCTTCGAAAAAATCTTGAAAACGCTTTCCAGATCATAAAATAGTCAATTTTCGTATTTTCAGGTAGGAATTACTAATTTAAAAAAAGCAACAATTGGCTATTCCATATCTGGGAGGTGTTTTGAAGATTTTTAATGCGCACAATCGATTTCTCATATAAAATTACTCTATATGGTGACCTTTTTGAAAAAATTTTTTTTGAAAGACTTTTGCCAAGAAATGCAAAAATTCGTTTTTTTATTGGCTACCCTGTATAAAAAATTAAATTTTATAAGATTTTTGAAATTTATTTTTAGGCTATATTGCAAATTTCATGTCTAGAAACTATGCGGACAAAACAGTTCGCGCAAGTGATACAGTACGAATTGGACTTTTCAACAACGGCAATGGTTTTAAATGGGCTGATGGTACTATACCGTCTGTACATTGACACGAAAACTTGAATTTGAACATTTTATTATAAAATGAGTCGAGCGATAGCTCGTTGGATTCCTTAGATCATGCTGAACAACCTTAATTCGCACTACTTTTTATGAAAATCATGTGTGATGACGAAAATCCTTATTAAAATTTCGGCAATTACTAAAAGTAGTAGTGGTAGTAGCGCAATTACTAAAAGTAGTAGCGGTATTACAAAACAATCATTTTTAGTTATCGAAGCTATATCACAGTATTATTGCATGAAATAAAATGTTTAAAAATATTTTTAAATGAAATATCGATTGAATAAATACCTTGTTCAAAATTTATAGATTTATTCGGGATAATATTTTTTTAGGTGATACCACCTTTTCGTCGCTTGCCTGACCCTGATTCGGGGAGGCGGATGGGTTGTTGAAGCGAAAACCTCGCCCCTGATCCTAAACAGGCTATGTTTGGGTGGATGGTACCACATTGGGTGGTACCACCTTTTCGCCGCTTCCCTGACCCTGATTCAGGGAAGGTGGTGGGTGTAGTCCATTTTCGCTTCAATACACCCACCACCTTCCCTGAATCAGGGTCAGGGAGCGCTTTCACGCTCCGGGAATGCGTACAATAGATTTTCCGCTTAGAACAACTACTAATCAGCCACAATCGATTCCCGCATCAAATTACCCCTATAGAGATCATTGATGTATTGACGCAAAAAAAGAAATTTTTCGATTTTCGCGTCAATACACCAACTCTATTCCCTGAATCAGGGTCAAGATAATTTTTTCATGCTTAGAAAATGTCAGCTATTGGAAGCAATATCACATTACGTAGTTCTACTGGGATCATAATAATGAGTGTTCAACCATGGGTTTGCTCTCTGATAGTGATTTTTCTAGTCAAGCCATATAGGAAATATGTTAAATCAGTGTTTTGTAAAAAATCTCTTTTAAAGAATCAGTTTGTTTTATTTTGAGTAAATAAAATTTGTAGTAAAAAAGGCGTACAGGGTGCGTCAACAGTTCCCGCAAACTTTTCAAACATAAGTGATTTTGGCAAGCTTTTTCTCTATCAATAAAATTTTTCATCAAAAGTGATGTTTTACAACAATGTCAAACAAATCATGCTTGACAAACTTGTCAAACATCACTAGAAAAATTTTATTTAATGGAGAATAAAGCTGATGAAAATCACTTCTGTTTGAACAGTTTGTGGAAACTTTTGACGCAGAAAAGTCGTTAAGAAAAATAATAACTGTACGTTAGAGTCTTATATTCTGGTACTATGGCATCTACTGGTAAAGATAGAAGTAGTGTTTTAAAGATAGAAAGAGTTGGCGCATCTTGGACAGAAGCTGGTAGATTGTCCATAGACTAACCGTTCGAAAGAAAAAGTTGCAACTAGAAGTAAGGTCTCGAGGTACATATTTGGCCTTAAAGGGGGGTGCGGTATTAGTCATTTCGTGAAAAGTGGGGTCCAAAATAGGGCCGGGTAGGAAATTTAAAAAAAATTTTTAACAAGTTACTCTCTATGGGTAATTTTATGCAGAGAATCGATTGCGCGCACTCCCAAATTGTGAAAACGCTTCCTTGACCCTGATTCAGGGAAAAAGTCGGTGTATTGAAGCTAAAATCAAACATTATCGGATTTTATGAGAAAACCGTCGATTCTTAAGTTTTTCCAGGCGGGGAATCGATTGCGCTCACTCCCGTAAGGTTCTCAAAAAACAGGCAATATCGCGACGAGGACGCTTTTTTGGTACAAATCTTTATATACTTCATATTTGCGAAAAGTTCACGCGTCAAATTCGTCAATGTGTTACGGCCAGCGGTCTTTCTATTATATTGTTGTTATTCCACCTCCTAATCTGCAAAAAAAGGCAACAACCAAGGCCATTTTCGGCACAGATGATACAATTCTTAGAGCGACAAGATGGAGAATCATAGATGCGCGAACGCATGAGAATTTTACGAAATAATGCATCATGTAATAAAATTTAATTGCTTTCGTTCTCGCGTCAAATGTTTGAGATGAAAGTTAGATTTTCGTCTGTGTTCATGATTATTGTAACACGTATAATGAAGAACTTCTGCGACGGAACGTTCTTAAAGAACCACTGAACTTATGAACGGACCTCGAAAACTTATTTTTTAAAGAAAGAGGAATTTTTGCTGATCATTTTTTGTTTTTACGGTACCCCTTGAAAGTTTAACCCTTTCGAGATATTTGCGTTTGAAATTTCCGTATTTCCGTAGATGTCCATATTTCGCATTTTGGGAAGTGTGTAAAAAAATAGTGTATTTTTTGGAGAGTTTTCGACGATTTTTGACACAATATTTTTGACACACTTCCCAAAATGCGAAAATGGACATCGACCACTCGTTGGATAGCTCTTCGTGAGTACAATCGATTTGCAATAAAATTTGATAACAAATTCGCAATTTTTTCAAATGAAATTTTGAATTTTCTAATCCCGGTCGGGGTCAATCCCTCTCATTTCAATACAAATTTACAGTTGAAAACTTTGAAGGAAATTTCAAACGCAATTATCTCGAAAGAGTTCAACTTTCAAGGGGTATCGTAAAAACAAAAAATGATCAGCAAAAATTCCTCTTTCTTTAAAAAATAAATTTTCGAGGTCCGTTCAAAAGTTCAGTGGTTTTCAACGTCGTTCCAAAGTTCAACCAATTACTGACTAATTGTTATCTCTAAAACATCGAAGCTATATTTTTTCACCAATTACACGTAATATTTTCCGCGAATCGCCTCGAAAATTAGGGCATTGGGATAGTATGCTTGAAAAAAACATCCATTCCTATGTCATAAATTAATGATAGTTTTGTCGAAACATTACACTCTGTAACAAAAATATAAACGCAAAAGTCCAAGTTTCGAACTCCCTCGATAGAACCTCCATAGAAGCATGTTTTTATAAGAATTCAGAATAGCTGAAAACCATATTCTAACAACCAATCGCGATTCAAAATATTAAACAGGGAGTTGCAATCGATTCCCCGCATAAAATTACCCCTAGAAAACCATTTAAAAAAATTTTTCCCACCGAGATCACCCCCTTTAAAGGGGATAAGATTTAGGGACTAATCTCTGAAAATTTTTTTTGGCAAAACAGCCTATATAGGGGTAAAATTATGCGAAAAATCGATTGCACGCATTCCCGAAATGTACAAATGCTTCCTTGACCCTGATTCAGGGAAAGGATACATATTTACGTAAATAAATTGATTTTCGCTTCAATACACCGATTTCTTCCCTGAATC